>APFE031754519.1:72844-94785 GCA_000404065.3 Pinus taeda
AACATCTTAAAGAGGCAATGTGCTAAGCAGTTGTCTTAGCTACATCGGACTTCACAAAAACCTTTATTGTGGAATGTGGTGCTTCAGGAAATGGAATTGGTGTTGTTTTAATGCAAGATGAAAGACCCATTGCTTTTGAAAGTCGTCCAATCAAGGGAAAGTTTTTACACAAAGCTATTTATGAGAAGGAAATGTTGCAATACTCCATGCACTTAAGAAATGGCGACCCTACCTAATGGGAAGACACTTCAAGGTAAAAACGGATCATGATAGCCTTAAATACTTTTTAGAACAAAGATTATCCTCTGAAGAGTAACAAAAGTGGGTCACAAAGATGTTGGGTTATGACTTTGAAATCATCTACAAAAAAGGGAAGCAAAATGTGGTGGCAGATGCACTCTCAAGAAAGGATGAGGATGTGGAAACAATGTTGTGTGCCATTTCTATTATCCAACCAGATTGGATAAACGAAGAAAGGGAGGAATGGAAGAATGATGAAGAAGTGTGGGCACTTATTCGAAAATTACAACAAGATTCCAGTACTTCTGATACATTTAGCTGGAAAAATGATTTGTTATGGTACAAAGATCGCATATACCTCTGTAAGAATTCCGAGCTAAAAAAAAAGATTCTTATGGAATTGCACACTTCTACCTTAGGAGGGCAATCAGGATTTTTAAAAACATACCACAGGGTTAAGAAGGAATTTTTTTGGGATGGCCTTAAATCAGATATTCAAAAGTTTGTGGCGGAATGTTTGGTTTGCCAACAAAATAAAGTTGAAACAATTAAGACACCGGGTCTATTACAACCTCTATCCATTCCAAGCCAACGTTGGGAGGAGGTTTCAATGGATTTTATCACAGGTTTACCCAAGTCTGAGGGAAAGAGTGTCATCATGGTGGTAGTTGACAGACTTACCAAGTATGCACACTTTTGTGCATTATGACATCCATTTAAAGCCAGTATAGTTTCTACTACATTTATGGAAACAATTCAAAAGCTACTTGGAAACCCAAAGATTATTGTAAGTGACAGAGATCCCATTTTCACTGGAAATTTTTGGATATAATTATTTTCTTGTCTTGGTACTTAGTTAGTTCATAGATCATCTTATCATCCTCAATCTGATGGGAAAACTGAGATAGTAAAAAAATGTTTGGAAGGATATATTTGTTGCTTTATATTTGATAAACAGACAGAATGGGTCAAATGGCTGCCTCTGGCTGAATGGTGGTATAACACTTCCTTCCATACAGCAACAAAAATGACCCCATTTATGGCACTTTATGGATATCAGCCACAATCCATCACATCATATTTAAGAGAAGGTTCTAAGGTTCAAGCAGTGGAACATCACATCGAACATCAACGACAAGTCCTCCAACTCTTAAAGGATAACCTCATGTTGGCACATCATAGAATGAAACAACAGGTAGATCAACATCGCAGTGAAAGAAGTTTTGATGTAGGCGATTGGGTATTCCTACGGCTACAACCATATAAGCAAATGTCCCTCAAGAAAGCTAAGAAGGATAATAAATTATCACCAAGATTATGGTCCGTACAAGGTGTTGCAAAAGATTGGTACTATGGCATACAAATTGGAGCTTCCTGCAGCTTCTCGATTACACCCAGTTTTCCATGTTTCATGTTTAAAGAAGGTTATAGGCGACAAGCTCCCAATTCAAACAATATTGCTAGAACTTAACGAGGAAGGAAAAATTATATTGGAACCAGAAGCAGTCACAGAAATAAGAACTCGACAACTATGAAATCGATCAATCTCAGAGTATCTTATCAAGTGGAAGAACTTATCCGCTGAAGATTCCACATGGGAGGATGAGAATTTTATACAAAAGCATCCAGAACTACTCAAGCATTGAGGACAATACCTTTTTGAAGGAGAGGGGCATGTTGGGTCCCTATAATACTAGTGAGTACCCCATTACTATTGTAGTTGTATCCCTTATTAATATTTTTGTGCCCCTATTGTCCCCATATTGTTATTACTGTGCCCCATAGAATCCCATAGAATCCCTCTATTGTTATTTTTATGGCTTTATAGTATGATTGTTAGGTCGACTGGGTTATATTGTGACTCGTTAGACTCCTATATATAGAAAGGAGGTTTTGTCATTTGTATCATCCAAGAATTGTTCATTTATGTAATGTAAAGGAGGTTTGCCCCTTGAAGAGGCTGAATTCTAAGGCGTTGATCTATATTTTCTATCTTTTTCTTGAGATGGTTTCATAATGGAGTGCAACAACAGGATTTTCAAGGACAAGGTGAGCCTGGTGAGTAGCATCCTAAAGCTAATCCTTAAGAAACTTGAAGAGATTGTTCATATCCTGGGAGGTGTTGATACCGAAAAACCCATTGGACAAAGAGAGGCTAGAATGCTGGAAAAGTTAGAGCTCAAGGTTCATCTCCCTCAGTGATCTAAGAAGATCAACAAGAAGAACTTAGCAGATAAGGCTTTCTGGCAACCCCCTCCTTATGGTTTTTTAAAATTTAACATCAATGGGGCTTCAAAAGGAAATCTGAGAGAAGTAGGTTATGGAGGGGTCATGAGGGATGAGGAAGGAAATATACATGTCATCTTCCACAGTTATCTAGGAAAAGAAACCAACAATATGGCTGAGCTCATGAAGATGGAATTGGGCTTAGAAATATTGCTCAAGTACAACATTCACAATGTCATCATAGAGGTCGACTTGGAAATAGTCATTAATTAGGTGAAGAGGATCAACATTGGTGCTGCACCTAAGAAAATATTAGGACACTGACAGCTTCTGCAAGTCTACCAAAGAATGCAATCACACCTAAGAGTTCTGAGAACTCTTAGGTTGGTGCATGTTCGCAGGGAAGCCAGCAAAGTGGTGGACTGGCTTGCCAATGAGGTAGTTTGAAACAAGCATATCGACTTATGTTGCAGGTGTGAGGAGGTAATGGATGATAAGATGGAGGAATGTTCTTTTCGGGCCCTCAGTGATAGACATCAGTATCAGAATCTTACTTCATGTCAACAATGAATAAGTTCACCTCAGGTAGTTTATTAGAGGAAAGGCACAAATGGTTCTCTCAGGGTGATTCTAGAAACAAAGGGAGAAATCAAGACAGTAGATTTCTGTGCATAGGAGAAGGGATTACATGTACACAAACTCCACTCATAATGCACTCCAGGCAGGAGGCCACCCTTCCAGCTATGTCTTCCTCGTGCAATGAAAGGAAGGCCATAGGAAGAAATTACCGATGGCAAACACTGCTGGAGATGTCCTTGGATGACAAGAGATGTCATTCAGCTAGTGGCGCGGGAAAGGGGATGAACATGGATAACCGCCTTCATCGCTGGGTAAGTAGCGAGCGGATGTGTGGCTCGATTGGTTATGTGGCCGTCAGATCTAGAGGAGGAAGATCAATGACCAACATTTGGCGTGCTAGTTGGCAGGCTTGAAAGAATAAAGCCACTAATGGTTTACCACCTTCATCAGGCGCCGTCCAAACCAAAGGTGGTTTTTATGAAAAGCCAACAATTCCACTCAGGAAGCACCACATGGTGGAGGTACGGAAAAGAAAACCGCCTTCATCACATGGTAAACAACGGGCTTTTAAGCCACATGATATGGATACTAGTTGTTGGATCAAAATGAAGAGATCAATGGTTAGCGTTGATCGTGCAGCTCTGCCTTCGTGTGGGTTGATTTTTGACTGATGGTTTTTTAGGAATCAAATCAATTGTGGGTTCAAGAAACGGACTTTGATTCCACTTGTCTGCTTTTGGTTCTAGGGCTATCTTGTCATTGTTTCTGTTTGTTTTTTGGAGGGTTGTTTGGGTACTTTGAGTATTTTCTCTCTCCCTTTGTGGGAGTCTGGGCCTTTGTGCATTTGATGTAACCTATGTAAATCATTCCTTTTCCTAAGATAATAGAAGGACTCTCTCTTGCTTTAGCAAAAAGAGATTTATCAATATTGAAATTTAATATTTTTAATACTTTTTTCTTATAAAGATTCAAGGGGTTTTAAAATGATGAACTTTAATGCCATAATAGTAACTCTATCATCGATGCCACACCATGTTTATCATTTTGAATTAAATAAAAGAATAATTACATTTTAATCTTGTTACAGCTTTTCGAATTAGGTTCACATCACAAATAATGCCTTCATCTAAATAATATATTTTTTGGTCTAATTGTTATGCTTGAAAATTCTTTCAAAGATGCATCATGAATTTAGATACAGAAAGGAAAATGATATTTACATCCAATTCAAAAGATGCAAATTATCTTAAAGTCAATAAAAAATTAAAAATTGGAAATAATGAAGCCATAGTCTCCATTGAATGAAGATATTTCTTCAACATGTAGTTATAGTTGAAAACTCTTTGGATGGGATGAAGATACATCAAGAATTTGAACATAAAAACAAAAGTAATGTCTCCGTTTAGTTAAGATCATAATTATAATGAAGACCTTTATTTAGGATGTAGTTATAGTTGAAAAAGTCTTTGGATGGATGAAGATACATCAAGAATTTAGATATAAAAACAGAAATAATGTCTTTATTTAGTTTTAAGCTCATAATTTTGGTGGTTGTTATGGTTGAATTATTTTTTTTACAAAATAAAAAGCATCATGAATTTAAATATAGAAATGAAAATAATGGATTTATTTTAAGTTCAATAACTAAAATATCATCTATAACAAATTTATTGTTTCTTGGGGATATGTACACTAAATTTATTCATTAAATAAAATAAATTAAAATAAAATGAAGTATTAATCTAAAAAAATAGAACAAGAAATTGCACCACATGTTGAAGAGAAAACACCATAAGCTAGTAGCATAGGAAAGAGTAGCATAAAAGAAAGAAGATGTGATAAAATACACTGCTATTACTTTTATTGTTATTGATTTTACAATTGCAACTATGTTTCCTATCTATTTCTTCTAGATCTGTTAACATTGGTTAAATTCTTTATATCATTTTTGAGATTATTTGTTTAGTGTAAGTAATGATTGTATTATTAAATACAATGACATCAATCATCACCTTTTTAATTTGCACTCGCTACTTCCAAAGATCACATATTCTAAAATATTGTACACTTTGTACACTACTTTCTAAAATACTATACATTGTGCTTAGTTTTAATTTTTTTAATACTATTTTCACACTTAATGATTATTGTTGATCACTCCTCGTGAGGAAGCTAAACCTATCAGAGAACGAAGAATGAGCAGCAGGGGTTTCAGCAAGTTGCAGAGGTTGATCCTAATGGAGGGTCGTAGAGGAGGGAGCTCCTCTCCCTCCTATAAGGACGTCGTAGCTAGCAGAGGTAAGTCAACTCTAGAAAAAAATGTCAGAGGATCTGTAGAGGAAGGGAATAGGAATATTGAAAAAGAAATAGATTGGACCAAGACCAAGGAAAACAGTAGCACAAAAGGCAAGGAGGAAGAAGACAAAAGTCAAGGACACAAAAAACAAAAGGGACCTTGCAAACCCAAAGTAGATATCACTCCTAGAGTAGTTTTAAATGATCCTGCTCTGCAGGCACACAGGGAACACATGGGACTTACGCTATCATCTATAAATTCATCAAACTATGGCCCACTGAAAAAGCTTTACAGACGTGGATCAAATATCCTTGGAAACCCAAAGGAAGCATTGACGTACATCTTGGGTCAAAGGGATTCTTTACCGTGGTGTTCACAAACATTGAAGATAAAGACAAAATATTCAAAGGAGGACCCTACTTTTATGCAACAGCCGACCTCTATATGTATCCTTGGAAGATGAACTTTGTCCCAGAGTGGGAAACTTTCACTTTAGTACCAGTCTAGGTAAGGCTCTATTCCCTACCTCTTGATTACTGGAAAACTAAATCGCTAGCTGCCATAGGCAATAAACTAGGTCGTTTTGTCAAAGCTGCTGAAGCCACAAGAAGGGGGAAATATACTTCCTTTGCAAGAATATATGTGGAAATGGATCTATCAGGATCTCTCTCGAATGAAGTTATCTTGGAAGTTTTTGATGAGGAATGGGTGCAAACAGTAGACTACGAGCATATCCTATTCAGATGTCGTAGATGCCACAAACATGGACACTTATTTAGAGACTACCCTCTTAGTAAAGCAGAAAACAAGAGTAAAGCTAATATGATGAAGGACACAAAAAGCTTTCAAAAAGTGGTAAATAGAGGAAAAGGTAGTAAAAAAAGGCCAAAGCAACAACATAATGAGGGGCAAAAGAGCAGTCAAAACAAGTTTCAAGTACTGGAAGAGAATGAAGAAATCACAAAAGAAGACCAATCTATGGAAGAAGGTCCTAATGAAAAGAAGAATGAAGGAGACAACAACCAAACACAAGTTATTGGCAATCAGAAAGAGACTATGATGAGTGAAGCAGAGCTAGAGATGGATCAGGAAATGACCCAGAGTGAAATAGATCTAGAGGACCATGATCTACAAGAGATCCTTGGAAAGGAACACCTAGATCTAGAAGGGTTCTCGATGCAGGGAACCACGGGAGGGATAGATTCATTGCCTCAAGAAGAATGCAATAGAATACAACAGTTGTATTTATGGAAAACTCAGGGGAGGGGGTTGGACAAAGGAAAACCATTGACAAGCAGAAACACAAAGGTGTGAAAACAATGAAATCAACTCCAGGTTTAGCTACTAGAAATCCAGGAAAGAAGAGAGGCAGAAAAACGCAGAATGAGCTCTTGATGGAGTGTGGAAATCTAATGATAGATTCAAGTAAGATGAAATATCTAACTAGATACTCCTTTACAAATCTTTAATAATGAATTTTACATCTTGGAATATCAGAGGTCTAGGTAGTAAAAGAAAACAAAGATTACTTAGTAATAGGATGAAACAAGTAGCATCAGATGTGATCTTCATCCAGGAAACTAAATGTTCCATTCAAAAAATAAAAGAGATTCACAGCAAATGGCTCAATAGATTTGAGTTTCTAGAAGTCAAAGCAGAGAATACAGCAGGAGGCATTCTCACACTTTGGAATCCCCAAAAAATTGACATTATAGATGCAGAGGCGACTAGGGATTATCTTTCAGTGGTCATACAACCAGTGGGAGATAAGGAAGTCTACCTGGTCATGAATGTGTATGGTCCCCAAAGGATGGATGGTAAACTCCAGCTTCTATATTCCCTGTAGGATCTCAGGGAAAGACATACAAGAATCCCTTGGATCTTGGAGGGTGATTTCAATATGATCAAATCACTATCAGAGAAAAAAGGGGTTACAAAATCTCTAAATAAAGACTCTTGTGCTTTCCAAACCTTCATAGACAACATGAAGCTAGTGGATATTGTTATGAGAAATGGTACCTTTACTTGGAACAAAAAAAAGAGGAGGAGAGTCTCAGGTGGCCTCTAGATTAGATATATTCATAATCTGAGAGGATCTTATGCTCAAGAGCAAGGACATAGTTGCAAGAGTGATCCCCTTTGGAGGCTCGGATCACTGGCCGGTGCAACTGGAAATTCAGGGCATTCGTACCCCTAGGAATAGACCTTTCAAATTTGAAAACATCTGGCTCTCCCACCGAGATTTTATCAATAACATAGCCATCTGGTGGGTAGAAGAGTTGAATATTCAGGGCACAAGAATGTTCCTACTTCAAAAAAGACTAAAACATATCAAACTCAGGCTCAAGGAGTGGAACAAGGAGTATGGTAATATTTTTGAAGCAAAAAAATCTGTTGAGGGGAAAATACAGGAACTCAACCAAACCCTTATCATGGATGGTTTTGATAAAGATAAAAGTGATAAAGCAACCAAATATCATCAAGAATGGGAGAACTTATGTAAACAAGAGGATATTTTTTGGACGCAAAAATCCAGAGTGCAATGGCTAAAAGAAGGAGAACGTAATACTAGATTTTCCCACAAATCCACTATGGCGAATAGAGCTCACAACATGATTTCTTCTATCAAGGAAGAGGGAGGTAATCTTCTCAATTCTCATGAAGAAATAGAAGCAGTGTCGGTTCAACACTTTCATGATATTTCACAAGAAACCTGTTCAGATAGAGAACAATCCATTAGAGTTATATCAAAACATATTCCCAAGCTAGTTACTAGAGAGGACAATTTCAACCTTAATAGACCAGTGTCGGAAGAGGAGGTTAGTGAGGTCCTAAAAGAAATGGAAAATGGTAAGGCACTAGGTCTAGATCGATTCAATGTTGATTTCTTTAAAGCTTACTGGAATATAGTAAAACAGGAAGTTCTGAATGTAGTGGAGGACTCCAGGAGGGACAAAACCATTATGAAGGTGCTTAATACCACCTTTATCTCCCTGATCCCTAAACAGGAATTGGCTCAAACTCCTAATAGGTTTAGACCCATTTCCTTGTGCAATGTTGTCTACAAGATCATATCCAAAGTTGTGGCCAATAGACTCAAGCCTCTTCTTCCTACCCCGGTGTCAGTTGAACAATCTGGATATGTAGAAGGTAGGAAAATCCTTGACAACATCATTCAAGCTCATGAGGTGGTACACTCACTAAAAAGAAATAGGAAAGCTGGAATGATCATGCAATTAGATATAGCCAAAGCTTATAATAAGCTGAATTGGACCTATATCAGAAAAGTTCTCATTGCTTTTGGGTTTGATCACAACTGGATCAGATGGGTAATGACCCTAGTTACTTCTCCCAGTTTTTCAATATTTGTTAATGGATCTCCCTCGGAGAATTTTATCCCTTCTAGAGGCCTCAAGCAGGGAGATCCACTCTCTCCCTTTCTCTTTATTCTTGTGATGGAGGGTTGGGTCAATCTATCAAGCATGCAAAAGTAGTTGGTAAAGTCAAAGGTCTTTAAATTTTTGAAAATGGTCAGGCCTTAACACATCAACAATTTGTTGATGATACCATGGTGCAGGGTATCCCCATGGTCAAAGAAGCTCTAGCTTATAAGCAAATCCTAAGAGACTTTTCCATGGCTTCAGGCATGGAAGTTAATCTCTCCAAATCTAAGATTTTTTTCTTTAATATTCACATTGCTATTCAGAGAAATATTTCTAGAATTTTGGGCTTTCAAAGGGAGGTCCTCCCTTCAAAATATTTGGGAGTTCCTCTAACGGCCAAGCCTTTACACAAGAATATTTGGGAGCCAGTGATTAACAAATTGCAAGATAAAATCAGGAAATGGAATATTAGATCTTTAAATTTGGCTGGTAGGTTGGTGCTAACCATGGTTGTCCTACAATCAATCCCAGTCTTCATGCTATCAACTCTCCCAGCTCCTAAAGGAGTCCTGCAGCAATTCAGAAACATGCAAAGGTACTTTCTTTGGGGCAAGGGGGAAGAAAGAAAGAAATGGGCCTTGGTAGCATGGGAAAAAATTTGCAAACCTAAAAACTATGGAGGGCTTGGATTGGATGATCCTTAGATTCTCAGCAAGGTTTTAGTAGCTAAATTATGGTGGCGATGGGTAAAAGACCCAGAGGCTCAGTGCGTAGGGATATGGAAAGAAAAATATGCTAGCTCTTGGCAAAACAATGATCTAATAAGAATGTCAGGATATAGAAAGGGCTCTCACATTTGGAATAAGGCCTGGGATAACGGGGGCTTAGTCCAAGGAAACAACTTCTAGGAAATTAGAGGGGGAAACCTTGCCCTATTCTGGGAGGATAGATGGCAACAAGAACCTACATTGTTAAAATAAGACTTGAGGGATCTCAAGGAAGATACAGACACCAAAGGGTTATCTAAAGTAAAAGACTTTTGGGATCAAACCAACAGTATTGGAAAATGGAAAACCTGGAGGAACTTTAATTTTAGGGATGATAGCTCCCTGAAGGGTAAAGTAGAGACTCTAAAAAAGTTGTTAGAACAAAGGAATATTTTGATTTCAGAGGGGCAAGACCAGCTAAGATGGGGCAACAATAATGAGGGTGCCTTTAATCTTAGGGAAGCAAAACTCATTCTCCTTGACCTTAACTCACAAGCTCTGGATAAGATTTGGCAAGACCTATGGAGACATCAAAGCTGGATGAAAATCAAACTCTTCATGTGGTTGGTTTAGCATAAGAAAATTATGACCTAGGATAATATTAGGAAGAGGGGTGTCTTGGCGCCTTCTAGATGTTAGCTCTGTGAAGCCAAAGAGGAAACTATGGAACACCTTCTCAACAATTGCATTTTCACCACCAGTTTGTGAGTTTCTTTTGCTACCATTTTCCAACAGAGTAATAGGGACAAAGGGAGTATCATCAATACCCTAAAAAAATGGAGAAGAAACTTTTCAGATAATGAATTTCTTAGCTCAGCATGGGACATCATGCCAAGCTTCATTATTTGGAATGTCTAGAAAGAAAGGAACAATAGAATCTTCAAGAATGAAAAGAGGCCATCCCAATGCCTTTTAGAGCGGATCTTAAAACAACTCATGGAAATGGTCGGCACTATTGTGCGAAATCTCCCTAAGAACCCACCTTTAGTAGCTGATTCGAGAATTCTGACTGAGTTGGGTCTGCAGGGACTTACTCCTCAGGGACTGGACAGGAAAGTAATCTCCCTAGATTCTGAGCAAGATTTCTGGCATCCTCCTCCTAAGGGCTTTTTGAAATTCAACATTGATGGGGCTTCAAAAGGCAACCCAGGCACCACAGGTTACAGAGCTGTGTTAAGGGATGAGAATGAAAGCGCCCTTTTCATCTTCTACTGTCATTTAGGAAGAGCCACCAATAACATGGCAGAATTGATGGCTATGGAGGAGTGTTTAGATTTCTTGGAACAAGATAACTGACAAAATGTGATTGTTGAAGCTGATTCTGAGTTAATCATCAAATCGGTTAAGAGGATCAGCTAGGGAACAAGACTAGAAAAAGTCTCTAGGAACTAGCCGCTGATCCAGGGCTTGTAATGGATTCAGCATCACCTCGAGAGCCTTCATACAATTAGCTTTAAACATGTACGAAGATCGGCCAATAAATTGATGGATCTTCTAGCCAATCAAGGTGTGATTAGCACAGAGAACATGGTTGTGTTGAGCTGGCAAGAGCTGCCTCAGAGTAGGTTAAAAACAAACTGTCATGACCAGGCAGAAGAAGGCGGGGTCATGTTTCAGAGTAGGGCTATGGAGTCGGAATCCAGTTGATTCGGGTGCTTTATGTTTCTCATATTTTTCACTTTCACGTATTTAGGGGGCTACAGGCCATTTTCGACCATCGTAACCTGGGTAAGCATTATTTTAGCGAATCCAAGTGATAGCGAGTCAGGTGGCTCTGTTTCTTCGAAGAAAGGCAGGTTGGTGGGAGTTTCGTCTCTCCTTGATTTTGGTAGAGAAGACGCTTCAAAAGGTTGATACCCGGGCACTCTCGGCGGCCTCAATACTAGGGATTTCCCGTCCGTGATTGTTTTACCGGGATGGGAGCAGTTTTCAGGTGATCGCGGGCCCAACAAGCGGGAAAGGTATTTCCGATTTTGAAGCGATTCCATATAGCGGGCTACACGTGGCAGTGGGGCCGGCTAGAATACCGCCCTCATCGCACACTAATGTTTGGTGATATTGGCTGGTGTGATATGATCCTCAGCCGTTGGATCAAACGAAGCGAATCAATAGCTGGGATTGATCGAGGAGGTTGGTGGTCTAGATGGTGAGGAGCATTAATGCGCTCTTTTCTTAGCGGGATGAAATGATTCCAGGCTCGATACTTAATTGTATGGTGTGTCTTACGAAGATGATATCCAATTATACCGTTGCTTAGGTTCTGATGCCAATTTCTACTTTATTTTGGCTTGTACAAATTTAGAGGTTGGGTTTATACGGGTAGAAGCTTTTGCCTCGGGCCTGTGCTTTGTTTGGTTTTTGGGTCTCTTCCTTAGTCCATAACTCCTTGTGGACTGATGTAAATAATGTTGTTTATTAATGAAATTGAAGGTCCTACTCTTGCATTAGCAAAAAGATGACTGTTTATGAGTTCCTTATGCCCCATCAATATTAATTTTGGAATTATTTGTCCAAGAATGTCATTTTTGATAGCAAGGGAAAAATTAAATTTTGTTACTAATGTCTATATACGTTTCTATAGACCATGGCCTTGGTTTTATTTCCTATCGATGATTAATGTTTTGTCATCGCAATTGTAACATGATTATTTTCCTTTAGAAGCCGAGTTATTTATAATTTACATGTATAGTTATCAAATGTTTATTTTGTTACTGATATTAAATGTGAGCCATGCATGTTATTTTAATATAATATCTAGTGGCTGGTTTCTCGACATTAATCTTAACGTTGTGTATTAACTACACATGATCACATATCTCCTACCTCAAACTATGATTACTATTGTATAACACATTGATTACAACATGGTTATAGCCACACATAAATTAATTTTGGATTATGGTAAAAATATTATATTTTTCCAGACAACTGTCGTGCACAACGTCCCTTGGTACAGTGCATTTGATGTGTCATTGATCTGTGGTACATACACATTAGCATAAGAGATCGATGGGAAAAAATTTCCAAATCACCCGTCCCTTCCGATGTTCCTGAGCTCATTTGTCCCATTTTAGTTTTCGTCATTGGCGTTCGGCTTTGCAACCAACTATTTTTCTCTTAGGTTTTACTCTCTACACTGTGTACACTTATTTTGCAAGCATTTTTGTTTGAATTTTAACTCTGATGCAATGAGGAACATATGCGGCGAACCCATTCTCCTCTTCGAATCATCGATACTTTTTTTTACGATTTATTAAATGTTTTCTTCCTCGTTCTTCCTCAGTTATGAACTAATTAAAATCTCTTGTTTTTTTGTTTTCCAAAACTGGTACTATGTTGAATGGTTTCGGGTCTAGTGACTGTTAGAATTTCACCACCTAGTTTGTTGTCATTAAATGTCCTCTTTGGTTAAGGTATCTGTCCATATTCAAGGAGTTAGTACGTGCACTGCTTCTTTTCATTCAGGCCATGATCTGCCAAAATTTCCCAATTATAAATCAAAATTTAGTTTCCACTGTTTTTTTTTTTAAGGGCAGAAGAACCATTTTGAAGATTCTTGTTAGTGGAGATGTAGTGCAAGCGAGGCCTACCTCAGGTACACTAAAACTTTTCTTAAGATTTTGTCGTCACTATAGTTGTATTATTTCTCTCTTTCCTGTGATTTGACTATACAATTTTTTTTTTTTTACTACAGGTGGATCCTTAACTCATAAACTCGTAGCTATAGGTCAACCACTCAAAGATTGATTCTCCAAATCAGATTGATTCTCCATGGATTTGGTACCCACGCAAGAGTACGCTCTCATCAAAATTTTTATTTTTATTTTCTTAGTTTTCTCGGCTCATGGCTAGTCTTTCCTCCCTGGTCAAGGAATTTAGGGATTTATGGTCACTTCAAATTTATTAGATGATTTGGGTTTTACATGGGAGGGTTTTCCTATTATATTGAAATTTGAGATAGAAAGTGATGGCCATTGGCCCAACTTTGAATCTTGTTTGTGAAAGAAAAAAAAATCATAAATATTACTTTCTTTAAGGAATTTCCAAATTTTGGGTTTGTTCTCTATTCTACAAAAAGAAGTACATGTAGTTCTTTTCTCTCATTAAGTATTTGCAATTCCAGGATTCTAAATTTTCTTGTCAAAAAGATTTGGTAAAAAAAAGGTGCATGCAAGGGCTCTATTTTATTGATATGAGTATTGGAAGCTTACTATATAATTTAATTTTTTCTTTCTATTTTTCACAGATAAAAGTATCATTACAATTTTTTGTTGTTAAATTTTCTTTTTTAACATCTAATCTCATCACTACAAGCGCTAATTGTATTTGGTTTATAGATAATGGTACTTCACATTAGTGTTTATAATGTTGCTTCCAATACTATTTCTATATAGAGAAAATAAGGAATTTTTCCTTCGAGGGTCTTTTTGTTTTTCTTTTATATTTTCACTTTCTTAAAATAAATACTCTCTTTCTCATTGCTTCTATGATATTGCTAACACGTATGGATAATGTCTTATACATAATATTTCTATGGTTTACTTTTGAATTTATCTAAATGATAATGTTCTTCTATTTCTGTTTCTAGAAATTGTCATCTTCTTGCTTTTCTTTTGTTTGTTACACTGTATTAGGTAAGACTCAACAGCAGTGCCAAATAAGAAATACCTAGGTAGGGAAATCCTTGCCAACTCGATTACATGGTTGTTATTTTCTCACACTTAAGGGTGAAATAAGCCATAGGGAAATCCCTAGCTATAGGGAAATCATTGCCAACTCGATTACATGGTTGTTATTTTCTCACACTTACAGGTGAACTTTGAACCTTAAGGCTTGAAAATACATCCCTAGAGAGGAGTCCCATAGGGCTACACATGTAATGAAAATAATCGACATCCAAGGTGATGTTTGGGCAACAATGTAGTAATGACCTAAATACATTGTCCATCTAGAATAAACAAGTACACCGTACAATTCATATTTCAAAGCTCCTTGCATTTTACAAACAAAATCTAGATTAGGAAAACAAGGTTTTCTTAAAATGGGGAAAAAACTAATTCCAAATTACATCCAAATAGAAAAATTTCCTGAAGATCTACCTGGTGTTGTTAGGAAAACAAAGTTTTCTTAAAATCTGGAAAAAACTAATTCCAAATTACATCCAAATAGAAAAATTACGTAAAGATCTACGTGGTGTTGTAGAAAATTGCCACCATTAGACTAGATGGGAAAGAGAAGTCCAACGTAAAAGATATATCGTTCAAGAGGACATGGCATGAGACCAATAACACATGTCAGGCCATGGCCACACACCCTTCTTATCGCCCTCGGTGAACCCACTGAAGATATACGCTATCATCATTTGTAAGAAGGAAAGGTTAAAGAACCAAAATCAAAGACTAACCAAGAAGGATGATGCATTAAGAGGTGTGTAACAACCAAGCTCTCCTTTGTGCTGCCAATGAAACCAAAATAACTGCCTGTTGGGCCTGAGAGTGAGGGCCTGAATCAAAGCCGACCATTGCAAGTCATGCATCAAATTCAAGTCTATCACATGGATGTTGTAGTTCTCTTCAAAGGCTTAAAGAATGACTCAGTTTGTGGGAAAATGAGTAAACATAAGTTAAGGAAAAACCTGGTAGAAATGGTGGTAGAGAATCTAGTTACAAATTGTAACTGAATAATACGAGTTTTAAATCTAAAAATACAGGTTATTTTTATCTTCTAACACCAAAATCAACACCACACATTATTTTTATCTTCTAACACCAAAATCAGCACCTCATAAAGAAACAGTTTTCAATCTAAAGGGACAAGTTATTTCTATCTTCTAACACCAAAATCAAGCCGCATAACGAAATTAGCATGGAAAACAATTCTTCTCGAAAAAATCTTTACAACGCTTTATAACTTAAAAATCATTTTTTTTAAATAATTAATTTCAATGTAAAATTAAATTTAAATAAAGCATTATAAATTTAAATATTAACCTTTTATTTGAAATAATTTAAATATATATACTATTAAAATTCACAACGTAAAAACACACATAAAATCATTGAGAAAATTAACTTAAATCATTAAACACAATTTCTAAAACAAAATTAAATTTATATTTTTCAAACATATGGCTTGATAGTTCTTAATAAAGGTATAAATGTAGTATAAAATAAATATGAGTGATTTTGATCTAGTATTTCCATCCATCACATTAAAATATAGTTAAAGATTAATATATATTGTTTTGAAAATTTGATATTCACTATGATTTATTGGGTTGAACTTAAAAAGTATAGGAACATTTTCATATATTATATTAAATATAAAATTAAGATGAGATTTTTCTTTTAGGTCCAATTGTTTGAGTTTTGGAAAGATTATTTCAAGTTTGACTTGTGGTTTGAGAAATCTTAACATAAGGGCATTTAATTTGTCAAAATTATTTGGGAATCACATTGATCTTGGGCCATACCAACCTTTAACATGGTTGGATTTTTTTCCTAATACCATAACCTTCACATCAAGAAGTGAGTTAACAATACACTTAATCACCATCTGTTCTACACCCCATAAGCTTTAAGATAAGATTTTTAAAATTATATTTTGTATAAATTAAAAAATGATTATACATTTAAGAATAGAAATATCAATTTAAATATAAAAAGAAAAATAATTATTTCTCATTATATTTAAATTAATGAATTTTAATATAAAAGATAAATAATATCGCCATTCAATTAAAACTTTTCAAGGGAAATAAAAATATATCATGAATTGAATATATAAAGAAAATGATATCTCGATGTAATAATTTAAAGGAAAAAAATCAATAAAATTTTAACTATTGATAATAATTTTGTTTATTAAATAAAAAATAAAAAAAAATTACGAATTATTAAATATATATTATTTCCAAATAAAAATTAATGTTTTGAAAATGTAGCAAGAAAATTTCAGTTTGACTTTGCTTTCATCAAATTAGAGAAATTTTGAATTTTTATTTCTGTATAAATCTTTGAGGTAGTTAACTGAGGTGACATGAAACTTGTTTCTCACTTAACTCAGTTAATATGAGTTGGGGAAGGTTGAGTTTAGTACAACATGTTTGATTTCTAATTTGTAGCAATCTATTTTAGTTAATTTGAGTTATTGTTAGTTAAATTAGTTTTAAATGTCAAAAGAACTAGTGGAGGTCAAATTATGGAAGTGCAACTTCAACCACACTCAGTGATCAACCAATTAGCTAATCAATCAACCCAAAATATTTGTTGCATGTAGAGAATTTGAGTTACTTAGTTGAGATGGAGATTCCAAGGTAATGTACTATAAGTTGTAGCATATTCCAATGTTTGTAGGATATTTGAATGTGTACAAGTGGTGCATGCATTGAGAGGAAGGACATAAGGGAAGTGCACAATTCAATAGAGGGAAATTCCTAAATAATAGGAGTCATTTTCCCAAAGGAACAAGCAAGGAAATAGGACCTGAGAGGGCTTGGAAATTGAATAAGAGTTGGATAGAGTTAGTCATTCAAGGAGATGGATAGACTATACACTTGTAGGGTGTGCTAAAGCTTGAGCAAGAATATGTGTTTCATCTTTATTCTCTCATTAATGAAATATAAATAGTAAGGGGTTTTGAGTAGTTTCCTTATCCTACATAAATGTGTGTGCGTGTGTAATGTTTCCTTTTGTGATTTAGTAAATTTCATAAGTAATTTTGAATCTACACATTAATTTATATATAATCTATAAATTTTAAATTAAATTAAGCATACTGACCTTAATTCTAACAAATAAAATTTGAGTCGTACAAAAATTATTAAAATTAATAAAATAAAACTAAATCTATAAAAATATAAATAATTAAATACTAACTTTAAATTCTAACAAGTAAAATTGAAATCATCAAATATTATAATCAATAAATTAAAAATTAAAATTTATAAAAATATAAAATCATTTATATATTTTCTATAAAAGCAATGTTAAAAATTAATAGACCAATTCAAATGTCTAAAATAAAATTTAAGCATTGCCAATAAAGTCAAAGTTATAAATTCAAGGAGAGTGGATTAATAAACCAATTTCGATATCTAAAATAAAATTGATGCTCGCAATTTTTTTTTTAACTTTTCTATTGTTTAACTTGACCTTATAATTTGAATTTTATTATTCTTTATTAATATTTAAATTAACTTATCTACAATATAATTGATTGAGATCTTATTATGCAATGAACCTAACAAAACAAGTGTCTCTTCAATAAATGGCACACAGTTGACATTATGGGTGTAAACCTATTAGTTTTGTATGATGATTTAGTGTAATGGAAACACATATTACAACTAAGTTGATTACAAATAATTTTTTCCATGTTACCTTTGAACCATTTCGATGTTTCTTTGATTGTTGGTTTAATTCCAATCACTTTTTTCATGTATTCCTCATTTTTTTGTGTAGAAACGTTAATCGAAAGTATGAAAGATGAGTACTCCTTGGATGAGGAATCAAATTCTGCATCCAACAAGTGTTCTTTCTTGAAATTTGAGTAAACCCATAGTGAGATAAGATGAAAATATGAGTTGAAAAAATTGTTTTTTCTTTTTCCCTCTAAAATTTGATGATGTAATCTAATCTTATTTTATTATCTCCACTATTATTTTATAATTTCTTTAGGAGGCCCATTTTAGACCTCAAAATTCCCCTAATATGATTTGTTATGCATGCCAATGTCTATATGTTATTATGCATGCAATATTATGGGCATGGTTGTCATGCATGAGGTCGTTGTAGTTATGTCATCATGATGCAGTTGTTATGTTATGATTCTAATGTGTTGACTGAGATAGAGTAGGGAATGTAGACCATCAGAGTGAGGTTGCAACACTAGACTTTGGGGTAAGAGAAGATCTTCATACATGTATTGTATGTTTGGTATGAAGGTATGTTAGTTAATGGATTGTTATATCCATTAGGGTTATATACATGCTTGTCATTTTATTGTTGTTGTGGTTACATGCATGGTAGATGCTAGTGAATCAATGTGGTCATATAGTCATGAATGATAGTAAATTATTGTTATATGCATTGTTGTTGTTGTTTTATGTTAGTTAAGTTGATGATTATGTTATATGTTGTTGATGAATATGTTATATTTTAACTTGTTGTTGTTATATGTTAGTTAACTTGATGATTAGGGTTATTGAAACTAAGATCTTGATGCTATATGTAACATGCTAAAATGGATTGGCCTATGCAGATGGTTAGGGTTATTACATTCATGTATGAGTCAAAAAATTTGTGATATTGTGTTGTACTAATCTAGACTGACTTTAATTATGTGATTGTTATACATAAATGATAATTATTTATGAGTTTATAATGTGAACATGTTAGCTAGTTACTATCATGGATATCATGACCTTATTTATGGTTGAATTAATATGTTGTGAAGTTATATCATGCTAATCTAGCTTGATTGTGCAGGAAAGATGGCCTCCCCTAAGATACATTAAGGTATGACTTTACTTATGTCGTATATTTGGTGCTTAACTCTTTGATTATGTCATCTAGTTGATTTATCTAATATGGTACATTTATAATTTGTTTGAATGTTTTATTAATTTCATGATATGAGTATGTGTCTGTAAGATTGAAAGAATAAATGATCTTGTTTTAAGATGGTCGTAATAACACATATCTATTGAGACCACTCATATGTACTTGAGTGCAACATTATGTATTATGACTCATGAATGTGAGTTTATTTTGATTATGACATGGTTGCTAGACTTGGTGAAGGTTGATTTCCGGCTAATAGATATGTTCCCTTGATCTTTGGAACATGTGATCAACATTTGTGAATAGTTGCAAGAAACATGCTTGGTATTAGCATGACAAGGTAATAGTTGATTTGTTTATATAACTATCCATTGGGTGATGTGACAATACATAGTAAGATTTAGTTGCAGTAAGATAAAAGTAAACGAAAGGAATTGGGTGAGAATTCCTTTGGCTATATTTGGAAACTGCAATTCTAAATGAATGAGTGCTTTGCATACATGAAGTCTTATTAAACCTAATTTATCTGAAATTAAGTGGATATGTGGTATATTCATGGACATCTATTTGATAGGTTTAGCAACTAGAGTGTAGTTATAGCTAGATATGTCAAGGGAATTGGAGTCCCATGAGACATGGTACAAATGTGATTAGCTATAAGGAAATGTGCTTGGCATAACAAGGTTAGTTAACTGGTATATTGTTCTTTTCATTTATATATTGACAATTATGTGTTTATGGTAGTATGATGTAGGGGATTGCATGGAGAAAGAGATTTCCATGAAATCTTGAAGAAGACTCAAGTTGAGCTTTCCTTGGGAACCATGGGATTGATTCATGGTTTCTATTGTTAGTCTTTTGTAATTTGTTTGTGCTAGATTTTCATTTTGTTTATGCCTAGTATATGATCATACCACTTTATTTACGGTGTTCGCTGCTTGTATTATTCCTATGTTTATGTTATGATAGGTAACATTGAAGGACATATCAGTGAAATGAAAACAATGTGCTTTGTGGCATGCTAGGATAATGGATGGCAAAGAGAAACTGGAAGCAAGGTTGCTTAGTAGAGGCAATATGGTTTTGGATGTGTAGTTCTATTGTTGTGTATATGTTGTGCATGCTTTATAATTAGTGATTGTACCTATGGTGATTATGCATGTTGTCTATATGGTGTTGTATGTATATTACATATGGAGTGTTGTGTATAGATGATATTATGTACATGTTGTATATGCAATGTTATGTACATATGGTGTTTTGTGCCTATTGTGCATATTGTACTATGTACATATGGTGTTGTGTGCATGATTGTGCATGTGGTGTTGTGTACACGATGTACATGTGGTGCTATGTGTAGAAGTTGTTGTGTACATGTCATGCATGTGATGTTGTGTACATGTGGTTTTGCGTACATATCGTCCATGCAATACTATGTACAAGTGGTATTCTATACACATTGTATAGGTGGTGCGGTGTACATGTGGCATTGTGTACACATTGTCCAGGTGGTGTCATGTACATGTGATGTTGTGCACATGTAGGGCAAGTGTTATTTTCCACTTATTGTACATATGGTACCGTTGTACGTGTGGCATTATGTGCATGTCGTACCTATTGTGTTGTGAACATGCAGTACTATGTATAAGCATTCTGTAGTCATGGTATCATGATATGCGTATTCGTTGTGTAATTTGTGTACGTATTTGTGTTGTATTGTACATCGGGTGTAGGTGTATGTATTGTGTTGTGGTGTACATAGAATGTAGGAGTGTGCATTATGTTGTGTTATACACTGCGTGTAGGTGTATGTGTGGTATGTCAGGCGTAGGTACATGTATTGCATGGTGTTGTATGCCATGTGCAGAGGTATGTGTTATGATGTACATTGTGTATGTGTACATGGTTGAAGAGAAGGAACTAGGTGTTTTTCAAGTGTGGCAATCGATACGGTGCACGTAAGGAATAAAGGAAAAGGTAGCAACTAATGATTTCTTAAAGGATAAGTATCAATATTTTATTTCAGTTTTATTATGCATGTGATTTATGATTCCAGTCCATGATGATTACATGTGATTTATGATTCTGGTTTATGATGGGTAGATGTGATCTATGATGGTTGTGTTTTGAACTAACTTAATGTGAATTGTTTATACATAATGATTTGATAAAATATGCTAGTTTGACTTGTTGTGACAGGAAGTAAATAGGATTACAGGTGTACCTTATTGACGAGCTACCAATGAGGTGTGATGTGAATTTATTTCAATTTATTTTAAATCTAATGGTAGTGATGCTCTTGGTACAGGAAAGCATGGGAAATGCCCGGGTTGGGTGGTTGAACCTCACTATCATGAATTATAAGTAGCAACAAAAGGAATTGGAAAATGTAATATTATGTTGGTAAAGCACTTCAGGAGCAGGGCCATTGTGGGACATTGGTACCATATAATGTTCCTCGGTTTCCATGAGCATGCTATGACCAACATGATGGTTTTGAGGGAGGTATATGCCTTGGTTGTTTGACATTGCGATGTGAGGAAGCCTTTCCAAGGGATGGGTCACTCGGATAGGGGATGCTAGTTAACTTGGAAGGTGAGCGACTACACAAAAGGGGTGACTAGATTTCCCAAGGGACTGTGTAGCAAAGAAGGGAAGGACGAGGATGAGATTTTTTTGGTCATTAGAATTTCCAAATGGAATCAAATGAGCATTGGATGTGCACCTTGGAACAATGAGACGGTAACTGTTCACTTATAGGATAAGTGGCACTGGATTGTAGCACTGCAAATTGGATGCATATTTGACAATGTAGTGGACTCTGGAATTATTTTACTTTACTATTATCAACAAGTATATATGTGTGTGCACTCTCGTGAGCATGCTT
>APFE031754524.1:0-19569 GCA_000404065.3 Pinus taeda
ACCAATATCCACCTAGATCATTCCTCCCCCCTTAGGAAGCAATGGTCCCCATTGCGTTGAGTTCCTCCATGAGATGAAGAAACTTCTACTGAACTTGGTCCCTGGTGAGCCACTTGCCTTGGTGAAGGAGTTGGCTTGCTTTGACATCTCGATACAGTTGGATATTCTGTTGGAGAGTGTGCTTGATCTGTGTGTCCATGATTCGATCAGTTGCAACTTGTTCCATGCAATCTGGATTTAACTCTGTGGGTGTGAGTTGTTCTGCAATGTCTAATGTGTCTAGTAATGGTGGAAAGTTTGGTTGAAGGCGGTCCACATTGAACACTGGGTGCAGGCCAAGGAATGGGGGAATGTTGAGCTCAAATGCATTGTCTCCCACGGCCTTGGTAATGGTGTAAGGACCATATTAGAGTGGTCTGAGTTTCCGATTGGCTCCAATAAGGCATTCCTTTTGAAAATGCAACCAAACTTTGTCGCCCACCTGAAACTTGTGTGGCACCCAATGTTGATCATGTCGTTGCTTGTAATTGGAATTTGATTTCTCGAGAATGTCATGGACCTGCTGGCGAATATGTTGGATGTGCTCAATGAAGTTGTTTGCCTTATCTGTTTTAGACTGGACATGAGCTGAATCTGCATGAGTAGTTGCAAATGGCATGGCCACATCAATGGGACATAGTGGCTAGAATCCCAAGCCCACCTGAAAATGGTTGTGGCAAGTCGAGCTGTGGAGAGCTTGGTTGTAGTTGTGCTGAACATAGGGGAGGCTCTCATCCCATGTGCATGGATTCTTTGAGTTGTACATGCACATAATGTGTACGATCATCTTGTTGACAACTTCTGTCTGACCATCAGTTTGAGGATGGAAGGCTGTGGACTTAGTGAGTTTGGTGTCCAACATCGATTAGAGACTGGACCAAAATTTACTGAGGAACCTACTGTCTCGATCTGAGATGATAGACTGTGGGATCCCAAAGTGTACCCACACTCGTTCAAAGAAGAGTTTAACAGTAGCTTCGGTTGTGATATTCTTCTTGCAGGCCGCCATAATGGCCATCTTCAAGAACCTATCGACGACCACAAAAACACAGTCATTTCCATGCTTAGTGGAAGGAAGGCCTGACATGTAATACATGGAGATGGATTCCCAAGGTCGACTAGGGGTAGGCAGCGGGGTATAGAGGCCTTGCTTCTTGATGGTTGATTTGGCAATGGCGTAGGCAGTGCATGATCTGATGTACTTCTCGACATCCTGTCGAAGATTCGGCCAATAGAAATACTTTTGCAGTACTGCCACCATTTTCTCGACCCTGAAATGCCCAGTAGCTCTACTATAGTGTGCTTCCCAAATCATCTTGGCACGCTCGCTTGAAGGAACACAAAGGTGACCCAGGTGGCATAACAATGCATCCTGGAGGTGAAAATCTGGAACATGCTGACCCTCCAAGAGTGTATGGTATGTGTGGCTGAATTCTTGGTCGCTTTTATAGAGAAGTGGCCAATTAGAACTCTCATGCCCACAAGAGTTGAGCACAGTGGTTAATGCCATGATCGGTGGTCGACTGAGGCCATCTACAACATTATTGGTGCTGCCCTTCTTATACTTGATATTCAAATGGAAATGTTGTAGGTATGTGGACCACTTCTGATGGCGATCATTCTGCAATTTCCCTTGGGTCTGTACAAACTACAGGGGTCGATGGTCTGTGTGGATGATCGTTTCCTTCTCCAAAATGTAATGCTTCCATTACCGACAGGCCTGCATAATGGAATACATCTCTTTGCCGTAAGTGGGATACTTCCAGACTGTGTCTAAAAGTGTCTCACTATGATATGCCACTGGATTCTCGTGTTGAGTAAGGACTGCCCTAATAGCATAGTTAGAGGCATCTGTCTCAACCTCAAATGGTTGTTGCAAGTCTGGTAATGCGAACACTAGTGTCAAGCAAAGGCGATCTTTCAACTCTGTGAATGCCTTCTGTTGAGATTCAGACCAAAATAATTTTGCTTTCACTCCTCCCTTAGTGACTTGACTCAAGGGCCAAGTGATATGAGAAAATCCCAACACGAACCTGTGGTAGAAGTTGTCAAGACCTAGAAAGTTGCAGAGCTTTGTCAAAGTGGTTGGAGATGGCCAATCCCAAATGACTTGGATCTTGGATGGATCCACATGCACCCCCTGTTCATCAATAATGTATCCCAGATACTGAACCTAGGTCATTCCAAAAGTGCATTTCTCCAAATTGGCACATAACTTGTGTTTCTGCAATGTTTGGAGAACCTGTCGGATGTGGTGGAGGTGCTCTTCCCAACTCTGGTTGAAGATCAGGATGTCATCCAAGTATACCACTACAAATGAGTTGGTGAATGGCCACAAGATGTCATCCATTAGCCTCATGAAGGTTGCATCAGCATTCGTCAATCTGAAAGGCATAACCAACCATTTGAAAAGGCCCTCCTTGGCTTTGAAGGCAATCTTCCACACATCAGAGGATTTGATTGGTACCTGGTGACATCTTGACTTCAAATCGATCTTGCTGAAATTTTTTGCCCCCTTCAGTTGGTTTAGGAGGTCATCAATCCATGGGATTGGGTACCTATTATGGACAATGATCTTGTTCAACACTTGATAGTCAATACAGAGTCCCCAAGTCCCATCCTTCCTCTGTACCAACATGATCAGGCTCCCACAGAGCGATGAACTCGGACAGATGTGACCTTTCTACAACAGCTCCTGAATCTGCCTCTTGATTTCATTGTTCTCCAGAATGGAGCATCGATAGATTGGTCCATTGGGCAGCGACGCACTTGGGGTTAGATTGATGGAGTGCTTGACTTGACAGTGCAGAGGAACCCCTGCGGGGGAGGTGAAGATGTCCTCGTACTCCTCCTTGACCTTGTCCATCTGTAGTTGTTGTGCAAAGGGGCCCTGTTTGGAGGTCATGGCCACCGTCTTCTTCTTTCCTTAAGGGCGTATCATCAGGAAAACAAATTCCCTAGTTTTGGAAATGAGCTTACTGCATTGTTTTGCAGTAACCAAGAGATGGCGGTAGTACCTTCGGTATCCTATACAACTTATTTCCCAAAGTAACAATAACAACACGGGGCCTTGAATCATACACAACATGTCACTCCCACAAGTATGGTTGTCCTAATAATACATCACAAACTTCAAGGGGAGCAATGTCACACAATACATCATCCGTGAAGGGCTTGATGTTGTATGGAAGGCAACACAATTGGCTCACGCAAATATCTCATCCTTGGTGAAGCCACCCGATGGTGTACAGTTGTGGATGTGTTGTGGTCGGTAAGCCCAACTGCTTCATGGCCTTTGCAAAATGAGGTTCTTTTGGCTCTCTCTGTTGACAATGAACTATAGCAGGGAGCTCTTTACCCACATCTAGGAGTGGAAGAGGCGCTCCTCCTCCTCTGGATCTTCGGGTTCCTCCTTCTGGATCTTCGTGGTGGCAACTGTGGCATTGGGCTCTGCATCGATAATCTGCTTTCCTTTGTCATTCCCCTTGTTGGGTTCTAACTCAGAGTCTAAACATGCATCTGATTCTGAAACCTTTAGCTCGCCCACCAATGATTGCTTGGCCTGACACTCACTTGTGTTGTGAGTGGAGCTCTTATGTAACTCACACCACTTTCTCGTGTCCTTTTTCAGCTTCACGACGCTATTCTTTGCTTGCAGCTTTAGTGGGTTGTCTTGGGCTGCCCCGCCTTAGCTTTGTCCTTTGTTTTATGGTTTGGGGGTGTTATCACCCCAAGAAACTCCCCTAGGTTGTATATCAGAGATGCTCGGGAACATTACAAACTCAACAAAAATGTTGGAAATATGGTGGATGAATGAAAGAAATGTTGCATATTTCAAGATAGATAACCACTTCTACTATGCTTAACCCCGGAAATGGGTGAACACCCCCAAACTACAAGGCTTAGGACCACCAATTACTCACAGTTTGAGGATTTAGTGGAAATGGAGAATACTGACCACACCAGTAGATGCACAAGACCATGTGATGGCCGACTGCAACCAGTAAAGAGGTCTGTAAATCTATTATCTAATGCATAGATAGGATGACAACTCTCTTGCGTTAAAACAACAGAAACCTGCATACAAATTCAATGATACATGCTAGATTCAAACACAGAGGTGGGATGACAACCCCTTTGATGCTAGACATCTACAACACATGAATAAATGACTAATAGGCACAACCTAGAACAAAGAAGAAGAAGTGGAAAGTGAGAAATTAACAGCAAAAGAAGCTTGCATTGGATGAAAATGAAGACTAGACGCTGTAGGTATCACAGTAGTTACAATCTCCAGAAGTTGAAGCTTACAACAAAATAACATTCATCAACCCATCCCCCAGATTACATCTGTTTTCTGGGTATATATAGAGTTTGATTACAAAGATATTTTGTTGTTCTATGCGTAGAGGGGTCATAATGGACCACCAATCGCTTTAACTCTCTGATGGAGTCTCTGCTACAATCTGCCTACTTTAGTAAATGAATTTGATTTTCTTGGATGCTTTGCTATCCTTCTTGAGCAGGTGGAGTGTTGTATGGAAGGAGTTCCATAACTGTTAAATGTTGTGATATGCTCGAGGCTGGTCCTTCTCGTTCTTGGCCATTCTGTTTCTTGAATGCAGTGGTTAGAGATGAAATGCGCCGAGTACTAACACTGGCCACCTTTGTCCTTTTTCTTCTCGGCCATCTTGCTTATTGAATGCAGTGGTTGGAGATTAACTGCGCAGAGTGCTGAATATTTTCCACCTTCTTTCCTTCGGATGCACGGGACAAGCTATGGCCGCAGACAATATGGCGGAGGCATGCGTATGACGGGAACAAATATCAGCCGTTGGATCAGGTGAATGGATGGTAGCGATCTCTTGGCAGAACGAATCAGGCGGAAGTGGGAGCAAACAAACGTGAGCCATCAGATCTCCAGCAGACAGATCCGACGGTCATCGGGCAGGGAAGATACACATGAGATATGAGAGTGAAATTTGAGGTAAGTGGTATGTATCACACCGCTTTTGGAGGTGAGCGGAAATTGTACAAGGGTGAGTGATCACAATCATCGGGTGACGCGTGGTAGACGAGACAGGATGAAAACCACTGTGATTGCGGGTTAACGTGCGGGCATCTTATGGGCGCGGGAGATGCGAATGTCATTGGATTAAACAGATGAAGGCGCAGATTGGTTTGCAGGAGAGGCGATGTGCGATTGCGATCAGATCACATCGCAATATTGCATTGGAGGAAGACAAGGGAGAATCCTTAACACACATGGGTGCGATCTGCGATAGCGATCAGATCGCATCGCAATATCGTATTGGCAGAAGATAAGGGGCGTAACAGAGGCAGTGGGGTTAATGTGTGATAGCGATTGCAGTGGAAGGTCGTATGGGCACGGGTTCATGGGCTAAGAGCCCGAGGCTTAAGGTTTGAAAGGGTGATTTTGCAGAGTTTTGGAGGAAAACATAAATAGCAGGGTTATGAGAGTATGAGGAAAATGAAGGAGAAGAAGAAAACAGACTGTTGTAATATCTCTTTTAGCATAATCACACAACCAAGCTAGTATTTGGTCCTCCAAATGCTGAAGTATGTAGCAAAGCTAACACTGGCTCCTTCTGGGGATGAGATCCTCCCTGTGAGGTCTCAAGAACTGCAGGCCAATGCCTTCATACAAAACCAGCTTAAAAATATTGCCTAGTATTCCATTGGGCATGGAGTCTAATTAATTCTATGTTAAAAAGAACACATCAAAAGCCCAACTCTTCAAAAACTACCCATTTACTGGGCCATCAAAATTGTTTCCCCTTCTCCTAATGAACCTGCCTGTCAGCCGGTTCATCAAAGATCTGCAAAATGGGGTTGACTTGATTCTCTACCTCAAAGAGTTTAGGGCATTTGACCTTGTTAGGTAGAGATGGTTTATACTTTATCCCCTCTCTGTATGCTCTCATCGGACTAAGATCCAGAGGGGAACTGAATGAATAAGGAGCTTTGTGAATCTCTGAAGCTGGTTCTTCTCTAGCAGTACTAGGCTGTATATCTTCAAACTATATATTCTCAACCATAGCCTTCTCTTGCAGAGATACACAAGATTTCTAAGGCTTACCTGATCTTGATGCTCCTTTTTGCAAATTTTTCTTCGGCTTAACAATCTTCTCAGGGTTAGGCACTGGAACAGCTGGTGATTTCTGAGTATTTCTTCAAGTGTGTCTCACAAACTGAGCCATGACTATAATGTGGAGTCGCCAAAGGATGGTATTCCTCCAATGGAGTCACCAAATAGATGATTACAACCAAAATATGTTCCCAGACCTTGTCTATCATCAAAATATGGAACTTTCTCATTCTCCTAGGGAAGATGAGCTTAAATCTCCTCTCCCTGGCATCAACGCCAATTAATGTTATCACCCCAAGAAACTCTCCTAGGTTTTATATCAGAGATGCTCGGGAACATTACAAACTCAACAAAAATGTTGGAAATATGGTGGATGAATGAAAGAAATGCTGCATATTTCAAGCCAGATAACCACTTCTACTATGCTTAACCCCAAACATGGGTGAACACCCCCAGACTACAAGGCTTTAGACCACCAATTACTCACAGTTTGAGGATTTAGTGGAAATGGAGAATAATGACCACACCAGCAGATGCATAAGACCATGTGATGGCTAGTTGCAACCAGTAAAGAGGTCTGTAAATCTATTATCTAATGCACAGACAGGATGACAACTCTCTTGCATTAAAACAACAGAAACCTGCATACAAATTCAATGATACATGCTAGATTCAAACACAGAGGTGGGATGAGAGCCCCTCTAATGTTAGACATCTATAGCACATGAATAAATGCCTAACAGGCATAGCCTAGAACAAAGAAGAAGAAGTGGAAAGTGAGCAATTAACAACAAAAGAAGCTTGCATTAGCTGAAAATGAAGACCAGACGCTACAGGTATCACAGTAGTTACAGTCTCCAGAAGTTGAAGCTTACAAAAAAATAACATTCATCAACCCATCCCCAGATTACATCTATTTTCTAGGTATATATAGAGTTTGATTACAAAGATATTTTGTTGTTCTATGCGTGGAGGGTCATAATGGACCACCAACCGCTTTAACTCTCTGATGGAGTCTCTGCTACAATCTGCCTGCTTCAGTAAATGAATTTTATTTTCTTGGATGCTCTGTTGTCCTTCTTGAGCAGGTGGAGTGTCGTATGGAAGGAGTTCCATAACTGTTAAATGTTGTGATCTGCTCGAGGCTGGTCCTTCTCGTTCTCGGCCATTCTGTTTCTTGAATGTAGTGGTTGGAGATGAAATGCGACGGGTACTAACACTGGCCACCTTTGTCCTTTTTCTTCTCGGCCATCGTGCTTATTGAATGCAGTGGTTGGAGATTAACTGCGCAGAGTGCTGAATATTGGCCACCTTCTTTCCTTTGGATGCACGGGAAAGGCTATGGATGTGGACAGTATGGCGGAGGCATGTGTATGACGGGAACAAATATTAGCCGTTAGATCAGGTGAATGGATGGCAGCAATCTCTTAGCAGAAGGAATCGGGTGGAAGTGAGAGCAAACAAACGTGAGCCATCAGATCTCCAATGGACAGATCCGACGACCATCGCGTAGGAAAGATACACGAGAGATATGAGAACGAAAAGTGCGATAAGCGGTATGTATCGCACCACTTTTGGAGGTGAGCGGAAATTGTACAAGGGTGAGCAATCACAATCATTGGGTGACACGTGGCAGACAAGATGGGATGAAAACCACTGTGATCGCGGGTTAATGCACGGGTAGCTTATGGGTGCGGGAGATGTGAATGTCGTTGGATTAAACAGATGGAAGGCACATATTGGTTTGTAGGAGAGGCGATGTGCGATTGTGATCAGATCGCATTGCAATATCGCATCAGAGGAAGACAAGGGCGGAGCCTTAACACACATGGGTGCGATTTACGATAGCGATCAGATCACATCGCAATATCGCATCGGCAGAAGACAAGGGGCGTAATGGAGGCAGTGGGGTTAATGTGCGATAGCGATTGTGACGGAAGGTCATATGGGAATGGGTTCATGGGCTAAGAGCCCGAGGCTTAAGGTTTGAAAGGGTGATTTTGCAGAGTTTTGGAGGAAAACATAAATAGCGGGGTTATGAGAGTATGAGGAAAATGAAGGAGAAGAAGAAAACAGACTGCTGCAATCTCTCTTTTAGCATAATCACATGGCCAAGTTGGTATTTGGTCCTCCAAATCCTGAAGCATGTAGCAGAGCTAACAAGGGGCACATTTCCCTTGCTTCAGTTTCACAGATCCAAAGTCTTGCTTCTTATGTTTAAACTTTTGCTCGACCTTGATGGCATATCGGTATGCTGTGCCAAGCGAGGAGATGTTCATGAATTCTATTTCTTCTTGGATGTACTTGTGCAGGAAACCGCGGTATTTGAGTACCAAATGCTACTCTGAATCCTTGATACCCAATTTTTTGCGAAGGGTATGGAAAATATTGGTAAACTCTAGCACGTCTTAGTCCCTTCCCTGTCGCAATGTGGTCGACTTTATGTATTGATCCTCATAGCTTCCAATAGGGTAGTACTTCTCGTTGATGGAAGCCTGGAATGAATTCCAAATGGGTGTGGCTGAAAATAGTGAGCCTGTAATTTCATCCTTATGCTCGTAGTAGGTTTCCCACTAGTCCTTGACATGGGGGGCTGCTTTGAGAAGAGCAAAAATAATCTTTTCCTGACTAGAAATATCATGAACAAAAAAAAAACCTCTAGCAGATTTAACCATTTATAGATGACATCTGTGTTTATCTGACCCTTGAATATGGGGATTTAAAATTATCTTGTACCTTAAACGGTGTGGCATTTCCAGAGTAGCTATTGGAAGCCGATGCGTCGCCCCTAGGTAGTCGTTGAAGGATTTGGGCAAAGTTGTCCATCATCACATTCCTTTGTCGCTCGAGGGATTCTTCAAGCAAGATTTTGATAGGATCTCCTGTCCCCTCGTCTTTCTTTTCATCCACCATGGGAGGCTGTCAGGATTTGCGAGGCTTTTCTTGCAAAGGTTCGACTAGTTCAAGCCCTAACTCCTTATATCCCGACCTCGTTGGGGACATGCAAAGAAAAACAGGGAAAAAAAAGCAGACCGCTCTGATACCACTAATCTGGATTTAAATAGGAATGCAACAAATTACATAGATAATCATAAACACAGAGATGTAGTGGAAATAATACTTCAGTTCATTAATGTAAAATATTGAAATATGCTTAGAAACATAAATGGAAATAACCCAGCTAGGGCGATGGTAGCTTATCTCTGAGAAGAGATGTGGAAGCTACATGCCTCTGAACTATCTTATAATGAGGCTCAAGGGCCTTTTTATTATCAAACAATAAGAGCAAATGCTAAACAACCAAAACCCTAACCTGAGGAGATGTAACACCAAGAGTTTATGGGCCCTGTTGGGGTGAGTTGGACAGCCAACTTCCTGGGGACATGACTTGGTCATATTATCTCTGTTTGACACGCATGATAACCCGTTGGAAAGATCTCTTTGAGGACTATGACGGAAAAGATGATTTTAGATAAAAAATAACTGGCGATATATTTCCAAAAAAATGTCGTTTAGGGCCTCAAAATGGTTCCGAAAGTTTAGGACCCGAAAAACTACTAAAAATAGTAAACTGTGCTACAATTAAGGAAATTGAAAAACTAAAAGAAGCAATGGTGGGGGTCCAAGTGGAAGTGGAGGGTGGCCACCAATATCCAATTCAATCATGAGGCCTCATAATCAAGGTCAACAATTTACCTGGTTTACCATCCACGAAATGTGGGGAAGTGCTATGAGATTTCTTGTGCTTTAATTCCAAGTAATATATATATATATTATATATAATATATATATATATATATATAATATATATAATATATATATATATATATATATATATATATACACACACACACACTTTGGATCGGATGAGGTGGGATGATTTAGGGGCATCATCATGTCGCGCAATCATTGTTGTTGAGACATCCCCTTCAATTCTTAATTGTTAAACATGTAGTCAACTCCAAACATTTATGATATCATGTGGAAGGTGTTAATACTCTTGCTAGATATTTTGATGTTGAGGTTGCCTGTATAAGGGCTTGTATGAATCGTGTCGAAATGGTGGTTTTCATTACTCCCACCCCATCATTTTCAAAGCAAGCAAAGATCTATGCACACATTACCCTCTAGCTTTGATGCAATTTCTAGCTATTTTTGTTCTAGAAAATGAAGAACTTATGGTTTCCTCCCTGCTTGAAAATATTTCACTCTATTCTTTCTTATTCTCAGTGTCTGTCATAATTTCTCTCCATGAGTGAAGGGGGGCATCCTCAAAGGCAGTTGTTTCCATATGATTTCCTTATTTGAAAGATTTAGCTTGTTGGATGCCTCAACTCTAGTGCTTTGTAGATTCTAGAATGGTGAGACAACGGGCTTGTGTTCATCATGGAAATGATATTTGAGGGGAGCAAAGGGGTTCTTGTGCTCATTTAAGGGTCCAAACCTCAATTCGGGCATTTGCGAAACAAATTCCTGAGATGGTGCATGAAGAGATTTAGGAGTTGGATTTAACTATAGTAGTGGATCAAGCTTGCACATTCGACTCTATAGATATCTCAAATTGGGCTCCATATTAGGCACACTTGAGGAATACAGTATCCCTTCCTCCTTATATTGAGCTATATTGGAAAATAAAATTGTTGTTGGGGAAGGTCATGATCGACTCGAATGAAGTTAAAGAGGTGGATTGGCATAGAGGTGATTTAGGTCTGGGTGTGAAGAAGGACCATTCCAAGACCTTTTACTTTCATGATGTGTTAAAATTAATTTTCCAAGAAGAGGAACATAACAATCATCAACACATGAAAACAAAATCCGTTAATAATGGAGTTCATCTAGGAGGGACTACGTCTTCGAGCTTCGGTGTCAAGATGGTGTAGGTCACTGCATTAAGTGCTGTCAATAATGGTGATGTACACAAGAGATGATGTCTTTCTCATACAAGGAAGAATGCCCTCATGTAGGAGTGGCTCTAAGAGATGTTCCACTACTAGAACTCTCAATCAAAAGACTCCTATCAGTATGACACAAAAACATGCATGGTGTGCATCCTGCCAACATGGCACAAAAGGGATGTCAAAAGCAAAACAAATGCATGACAACAACACGAGTATCCTAGCAACATACAAGGGATCTCAAAACATAACATGAAGAGTTATGACATAAAGTACATAATATGAAAGATTCTACATAACATGAAGCAAGGAATCATAACAACATTAAATAAACAAGATCCTGCATCAACATCAATCATGGATCTGTACAATATAATGCAGAAAGAAGAACTACATGAACACAACATATACCTCACAACCAAGGGCCATTTGAAGAAGTGGATGTCTCACTACTGAAGCTGCTCGGACCATTGTCTCAAGGCATCGATCTCATGAAGATGGCTGCTCGCACAAGAATGTGGACATCTGCAATGGCACTTAGAAAGGTGACTAAATAAGAAATGAGAGAATAAGAAATCTGAAGACACCATCAGATTTGTGGTGTTGAGTAGTGCTGAGTCGACTGTCCAAAATCCGAATTTTGAGAAGTTGAGAATTCTAGGCTCAAGGAATCTTTTAGATTCCCCAGGATTCCTCAAAGATTCTATTCCATGGATGGACTGTAAATATGCATCTCAGATGGCGAATCTGATCTCGCCATTGTGATCCCTGTGGAAAACCATGAAAAACAAGTATAAAATTGACTATATTCTAAAATGTCAAAATTTTAACTCTTTGGGAAAATTTCATGGCTCATGGTTCCACTACCTGTTTTTGCTGAAATCATGGTTCCACGTACATTCTGGAAATGAGTGGAAAATTCAGTCTTCTGATGAAGAAACAAACAACACCATTGTGTTCGTGGTGATGAGAGGTGTAAAAACCATATAAAACTTGTCAAATTATGACAAAGTGAGAATTTTGCCCTCCTGCAAAATTCATGGTTCTTGCATTAAAATATTAATTAATATAGCTTGAAAACCATGCCTGCATTCTGCCTAGAAATCCATGCTTGTAGCCTCTCTCCTCCTCGAGCTGTGTGCAGAGGTGAAAATCTGAGTTTATAAATAAACTCATCGGTAGATTTCCCAACATAAGTAGTTGGTGCAATGGCAGAAGGAGGGATATGGTTACAGAGAGGTCGGGGGATCAAATCCTGCCTCTTCCATATATAAACCTTTTAAACCATAAAATATTTGAAATAGGGGTGTCAGTCCCCTTAAACCCTGCAATACACATTATCGGTGCATTTTAATACATATAACGGCGCAGACAATTCGCAATCGATGCTTAACATGGGGCACTGGCACATATATCAGCCCGATTTCTAGGACTTCACCGATATCCATATCGGCGATCGCTCTTATTGGCGGTTGGCACGATGGAGGTATCGACACTTTTATCGAGACTTCACCGATATTACAATCGGCCTATATATAATCGGTCGGGGTGAAACGTGTGACATATAACATGGTTATGTGATATATATATATATATAAATATATATATATATATATATATTATATATATATATATATATATATATATATATATATATATATATATATATATATTATATTATAATATATATATATTATATATGGGTGCGTTGCGATTGCGATAAGACTGGCGGAGGTTATGGCTACTCAAGCTTCTCATCTTCATTCATCAGTAATACAAGATTCTTCTATTGTTATATGTTCAATGTCCATTTTCTCTTCTGCTCTAAGCTTGCACTTGAACAATTTGTTCATGTTCTCTTTTTTCTCTAAGGCCAGATAACTGTCATCTTATCTTTGCTTTGATGAATTAGATTTTCAAGCTTCTTTGCTGCCTATAGCTATCCATTCATTTATGTTTATGTATGCATTTTTCGGTATGGTCAGTATTCTCCATCCATTCCTTGAATCTACAAACTATTGAGCATTAGTGGTCTAAAGCCTTGTAAGCTAAGGGTGTTCATGCATGTCTTGAGTTAAAACATAGTTGAAATGGTTATCTGGCTTGATCCAAACCATCATTTATTGCAATAGTTTAGAGAACAATATTGAAGATTATATGTTATTAGGCATCTCCGAGCTGCAACCTAAGAGAGTTTCTTGGAGTGATAACATAATTGGCACCGTTGTTGGGGAGAGGAAACTGAAGCTCAGCTTCCCTGGGAAGCGACACAAATCCAACTTTGATGATAGACAAATTCTGGGCACGTTTTTTGTTGCAATAATCTATCTGGCGACTCTACTGGAGGTCGAACCTCTTGGTGACTCCATTGCATAATTCTGGCTCAGTTTGTGAGGCATACTCGAAGAAATCCTTAGAAATCACAAGCTAACCCAGTACCTGACCCTGAAAAGATCATCAAAGAAAGAAAGGTATTGCAGAAAGGAGCATCAGATTTAGGTAAACTTAAACAATCTCCTACATCTCTTCAAGAAAATCCTGCAATAGAACAAATATATGTTGAGAGTATAGCTTCTAATACTAGTAGCGAAGAAAAACTCTTAGAGATTCATAAAGCTCCTTATTCTTTAGGTTTTCCTTTTGTTGTATGCCCAAAGGAAACCTCACCTCCTATCCATCATACTCCTTTAGTCTTATCAATCACTCCTCATCCCTCTATCATTGAGACTGCCAATACTCTTTTAGCCACCACAACTATGGCAGGTCCACAAGCATCCACCAAAATGGAAAGAATCATAGCTACTAGCTATGGACCTCTAACACTGCCCACTCTTTTGAATGCCATGCCTACTGGAGAGTATCAAAGTATATGCCTAAGTTCATTGGAACTGAAGGTGTTTCAGCTGAAGAACATCTTGAATCATTCCATAGCTATGCTGATAACCTGGACATTAGTGAAGATGATGTTTGGATGAGAGTATTTGTTTAAAGCCTAGACGGAGAGGCTAGAAAATGGTTCAGGGAACGGACCCCAACATCTATAGCAGATATTGAGGCCTTAGATGATGCATTCCTAAAGCATTGGGGGGATAAGAAGGATCTCCTTTACTACCACACTGAGTTTGGGAACTTACAAAGGGAAAATGGTGAGCTGTTGTCTGATTTTAATAAGAGATTTAACCGCATGTACAACAAAATACCAGCTGAAGTAAAACCCACCACTACCTCTGCTAGACTCATCTATGCCAATGCCTTCGATTCTAACTTTTGTTTACCATTGATGGAGAGGCGATGTGCTTTTTTGGCTAATATGCAAGATGCAGCCCTGGAAGTAGAATCGAACATCATTGCTGCAAAAAATCTCAAAGGTAATGTTGATAGAAGAAGACAAAGGGGCGAGCCTTCATCATCTTCAGATCCTAAGATCGATAAAATGGCCAAGATAATAGAGTCATTAGCCTCTAAAGTTTCCAAACTAAAGGTTGAGCAACATTCTGGGAAAAGAAGGGTTCCTAATACCTTTTCTCCCCCAAATCCAAATCCATATAGAAGAGCAAATGAGCAGTTGTAGATTTTGCAAAGAAACAAAGATGCCAATGAAGACCAAAGGGTGAAGACCCCTCTTCAAAATGTAGTCATGGAGGAAGATCAGTTTGAAGAGGATGATGAGATCCATTGTATGGAAGACAAAGGCAATGCCACTTTTTAAAGCAAAGCTGCCTATGAGAAGTCATTATTCAGTGACTAGATCAGCCAAGAATGGGATGTTGCAACTGTTCTACAAACTGTAGATCAACACCAATATAATCTGAGGTCTATGATGAATAATGTCAAAGAAACTCTTGTTCATAAAGCTATTGTCCCTGCAAAACAACAAGCTAATAAGTAGAAACAACTAGTAGTTGATCCTATCATCCTCAAAGCTCCAGCCATAGAGGTAAGAGGCCTTGACAAGTCCCCTTCTTCTTTCATTTTTCAATTAGAAATTCAAAAGCCAAGAATACCTATGCCTCTGATTGAACCAATGAAAAATGAGTCCTTCAAAGCATCCATCCTTGAGGATCTTGAGCCTAAAGTGATCCAAGCCTCCACTAACTATGTAAATCTACAAGATGATCAACCAGCTACTATTCTCAGCCCAATCATTGAAAATTATGAAGATAGCTTCCCATCATTCTATGTTTCTTTGTCTATTCATGATGAATCCTTCATAATTGCCTTCTGAACATTGGAGCCAGCCATAATCCAATGCCCAAGGCTATCATGGATAAGCTTGGTCTTGACATTACCAAGCCTTATTAGTTGGCCTCTACGCAGCTTAAAAAACCAGTTTTCCAGATCAGAGGGGAAGAAGGCCCATAGATTTAGGACATGTTCTTTGATGGGGCTTGCTCTAAGGAAGTTATAGGAACAGACCTTACCATTTAGCAAGTGTACAAAACCTTCCAAGGAAAACATCCAAGGCTGAAAGCATATAGAGATGAGGTGAAATATACACCATCTCTACCTGATAATACTGAATGCTGGAAAGTTTTTGAAGTAAAGGATCAAATCAATAGGCTTTTGCAAGTCTTTGATGATTTTGCTGATATGCACATTGACCAAGAGAAAGAAACCTTTCATAGAAAGGTAAAAAGGGTCAATTTTTAGTTTGGTGATTGTTTTCTCAAAAGTAATGCATTAAAGGAAGGAGGAGATGTTTTTTATGGCCCATTCAATGGGCTGTTCTTCGAACTTTATTTCAGTTAAGGCTTTCAAGCCTTGGTATTGTAAATATGTTGTTTTTAAATTTTTATTTCATGCTAAATAGACTCCATTCCCAATGCAACACTAGGAGGAAGATTTGATCTTGTTTTTTCCAGGAAAGGCATTATTCTGTAGTTCTTGAAACCTCACAGGGAGGCTTTCATCCCTAGAAGGAGCCAGTGTTAGCTTTGTGGGTGTTTGGCGCAAAAATGGATCCAAAATACTCCCAAAGTCTCCAAATTTTGCTTAAAAATCATGCAAAGGGATACAAAAATGCTCTTGAAATCTTCAAAAGTGCTTAATATTATTCCAAGATCGAAACAAATGAGGGAGGAGAGCCCTTGGAAGGGCAGAAATGCACTATTGGGGGGAAAGAACCAACGAAAAACAGTGGAAAACCATTGTCGCAGGCTTAAAACCCAAGAGCACACAGCTACCATTAGATCTAGTGATCAACAGCCTAGATCTAAGCGGCAAATCACAAATTAGAGGTCCCAGGCAGTGGCAATCGGAGCTAGACATCGCCGATCGGCGATCGCCAATGATCGCTATCGGCGATCGCATCGGTGGAGAACATATGTTATGTTATATAAAGGCCCAGGCATTAAGTGATTAGCGATTGTGATTTATCGCATCGGCAATATACCATGGGCAGGGCCTTTACATGACTATGCGCCGATTGCGATGAGACCTGGACCTGATGAGTTTCAGAACCAAAATGTATAATCTTTCAGGTCCGTGCCAAAGCCATTTTTCATTGAATTGTAATGTATTTCATTATATAACGAAATACGACGGGAAATAGGGCAGCGCTGATTGTGATGAAGCCCAGACCCGAAAGGGTCTGCGAAGTGAAATACATAAAATTTGAAGTTCACGGAAGGCCGATTTTCAATGTTTTTTCACAGTTTTATGTATTTTTGTTGTTTAACAAAATACAAATGGAGCGGGTTGAATGCGACTTGGGATAACCCCAAGGGTGAACTTGATAAAGGAATTAGTCATTTTGAGGATTGTTGAAGTCCGAAAAGGACAAAGAGGGGCGAGAATTCTCAGCGTTAATGTGTTTTCTATTTAACACAAAAATATACATCGTTTTCAACAAAGGTCCACATAGGGTAGCGTTGTTCTACTTTAAATAGAAAGCATGCATTGTTAAATCATAGAAAGAGTCACAGCATGCGCAGCTTCTCCCCAAACTGACATAGAGGCCAAGAATAGACAGTGCAACACAGCCACAACAACAACTGATCATGGAGCATCAACAGTCTTGCTAGCGCACCCAAAATATCTGAAAGCCTTTATTCCTCTCTCAGAAGGAGGAAAAACCTCCAAGCCATGCTTTCCTTCGAGGAATCAAATGGTTAAGGGATAGAGGGGATATATTAAATCTCCAAGCCTTCTAGAGAGCTCAGGAGCATTGTAAAAGGCCTATAAAAGGCTGAAAGCTAAATGTAACAGGGATTCAAACTTTTGGAGACTATAGAGACTTTGCTACTCAAGCTTCTCATCTTCATTCATTAGTAATACAAGCTTCTTTTGTTTTTATATGTTCAATGTCCATTTTCTCTTCTACTCTAAGATTGCACTTGAATAGATTGTTCATGTTCTCTTTTTCGTCTAAGGCTAGATAACTGTCATCTTATCTTTGGCTTGATGAATTAGATTTGCCAGCTTCTTTACTGCCTATAGCTAGCCATTCATATGTGCCCATATATGCATCTGCCGGTACAATCAATATTCTCTTTTGTTGCCTATAGCTAGCCATTTATTTATGTTTACGTATGCATCTACCGGTATGGTCAGTATTCTCCATCCATTCCTTGAATCTAAAAACTATTGAGCATTAGTGGTCTAAAGCCTTGTAAGCTGAGGGTGTTCATGCATGTCTTGAGTTAAAACATAGTTGAAATGGTTATCTAGCTTGATACAAACCATCATTTATTCCAATAGTTTAGAGAACAATATTGAATATTATATGTTACCAAGCATCTCCGAGCTGCAACCTAGGAGAGTTTCTTGGAGTGATAATAGGCCCCACTTTTCCCCTGTTAGGTCAAACTTTGAAGAGATCTATCTTTTGCATACGAGCTCGGTTTGATGAGCTGTTCACACCACCATGATCAGGACGACGAGGTCTTCAATCTGGTCCTGGTTTGAGCACAATCCAAACACTTTAATTTTTGATCCATCTTTGTCCTGTGTGTCTCTCTGGAGCCTCCTGGATCAATCCTCCCCACTGAGGAGCTTTGGTCCTCCAAAAGCATGGAAAATAATCTGCATCTTTCTTTGTACCTTGTCTACATCACAAATGTCCTGAAAAGGTCTCGCTTCCATCTCCTTCACCTTTTTTCTTCGGAGCCTTAAGCGACGAGCTGACACCTGCTACTTCTGCAACCTGTAGTACATTGTTTGCAAATCACATGCTTTAAATAACATGACCCAACTAAAGACCCAAATGTCTCATGCTTGCCATGAGTTTATAACACATACTTGGTGGTCAAGTTTACAACAAGATGGACATAATACCCCAACTATGTCATAAGGCCAACTCATCATGGTTGCTTCAAAAAGTGATGGTAAACACATTGTTGGGTATACGACCAAAGTCCCACATTGACTAGAAGTGGGGGGGATCATGGGTATATAAGGATGGACAAATATCTCCATTGGTATGAGGCCTTTTGGGGTAAGTCCAAAAGAAAATCTATGAGGGCTTAGGCCCAAAGTGGACAATATCATACCATTGTGGAGATATGTGGTGTCCAAAGTCCTTACAAGTGGTATCAAAGCCATGCCCCGAAGTTAGCCAAGTGGATGAATCCTCAGAATGCCGAACGAAGATGGTGGGCCCCGGTAATATCACGATGGAATCCGTGGATGAGCTCGGTTAGACAGGCGGTGTGCTTTGGACACCACATATCTCCACAATGGTATGATATTGTCCACTTTGGGCCTAAGCCCTCATAGATTTGCTTTTGGACTTACCCCAAAAGGCCTCATACCAATGGAGATATTTGTCCATCCTTATATACCCATGATCCTCCCCACTTCTAGTCAATGTGGGACTTTGGTCGTATACCCAACAATCCTCCCCTCGAACAAAGGACCATCGAGCCTCCCCTCAAACGATTATCCATCCGTCCACTATTTACCAACAAGGATTCTCCGCTCCAATGCGTTGGAAGCACACGCCTTACATGGAACACCACCTGCCTCGAGAGCTTGCTCTATCCCAGGTCAACTCCTCTTCACCGTGTTGGGACCAGGACACGTCCATGAAGAATCCGAAGCACAATGCCTGTCTAACCGAGCTCATCCACGGATCCCATCGTGATATTACCAGGGCCCACCACCTTCGTTCAACATTCTGAGGATTCATCCACTTGGCTAACTTCGGGGCATGGCTCTAATACCACTTGTAAGGATTCTGGACACCTCATATCTCCACAATGGTATGACATTGTCCACTTTGGGCCTAAGCCCTCATGGATTTGCTTTTGGACTTACCCCAAAAGGCCTCATACTAATGGAGATATTTGTCCATCCTTATATACCCATGATCCTCCCCAATTCTAGTCAATGTGGGACTTTGGTCGTATGCCCAACAGTAAGGACTTTGTGTTGAGATTGCAACAAGATGATGGAGCTTAGTGAAAAGAGTCGCCTTCACTAAGTGGGCCCGCAGGCTATTTTTGGCGCAAGTCTATTTTTAGACATATGGATCATGTCTATGGATTGCAGGTTGCTGTTTATGGATGATTGATCAAGTGGGAAAAA
>APFE031754524.1:25564-38458 GCA_000404065.3 Pinus taeda
TCTTATTCTCTTGGAGCACTTCAGTTTGAGCTACAGAGGTGGCACATGCAGCTGTCAGAAGGAAATACATTTTTCTTATGAGTCAGTTGAGTTGTTGCATGCATGACTTCAGTTAGAACTCAGTGAGTTGAGTTTGGTGGAGTTGATTGTGGAGTTGATGGAGTTGTGTTCAGTTTAGCTTTGTTAAACTGGTTGTATTTAGTCTAACTGGAAAATAGACTAGAGATGAGTTGGGTGAATTAGTTATTAATTAATTCACAAGTTGTTAACTCATAATACAACTATAGAATACATCAGTTAACTCAGTTGCATGTCAGTGCATGTTCAGTTCAGCAGGGACAGGTGTTAGAGGATCAGATTGCTATCAATTATGACTATTGCTGTGCATGATGATTTGCACAATCAGTGGGATTGAGTATTGCCAATGAGGATTGCGTGGTATATCTAAGGGAAATATGAGTTTTCTTCATTCATTCATCAGTATTCTCTTGCAGGATTGCGCAGTAGAGGAAGGCAAGCAGTGGAAGAGATTTGGAGATCAGATCTGAGCTGTATTGTGTGTAACAGAGGTGGAGATACTTGTGAGAAGTATTATGCTATGTAATGTTACATGAATCAATCATTAATATACAGATAGTTGGGGTTTTTAGCGAGATGCTTTCCCCGGGATACATACTGTGTTAATGTGTGAATGCTCTTGATGGTTTATTGTTATTGATGCTGCTATATTGATGATCAACGTAGAGGAGCTTATGTATTGTGTATGTTTTCCGCAATAGTACATGATCAGGATAATCTCCATTGAATATGTGTTAAATTATTCAAAATTTCTACACTTTGGACACCACATATTTCCACAATGGTATGATATTGTCCACTTTGAGCCTAAGCCCTCATGGATTTGCTTTTGGACTTACCCCAAAAGGCCTCATACCAATGGAGATATTTGTCCATCCTTATATACCCATGATCCTCCCCACTTCTAGTCAATGTGGGACTTTGGTCGTATACACAACACACATCATCACTGCAACACATGATTTACATTCATAAGGCCAAACACTATTGTTTTGACAAGTGATAGAAAGATAACATCACTTTCAGAGTTTTAACATGCAACTCAAAATACGACTCAAAACATGACCAGACATCATTACTGTTGACCAAGTGATGGGAAACACATCATCGCTTTTACACTTTAAAATGAAACAAATGATTTACAAAATAATGACCATGAAATGAAAACAAGTCAAAAAACCATTTTTCACTTATCAATGTGAATGGGTCACCTCCTTGAGGTGGTTTTTCTTGTTGAACAACTGCTCTTCCTGCTTCATGCACCGACGCTTTGTCTTTAAGGTGCTGTTTTGGATGAAGCCTCCAACAAGTGGCTCTTTGATGGACATTTCTGTCGCAATGACTGCAGTAGGCTTTCTTCCTCCATATCTGCTTAACCTGTTTCTTTTCATGTTATTGATAGGGTCTTTCATGCCCCACAAGTGCTGCCATTCTTTTACAACACTTCGAAAAGGTATGGTTAGGTAAACCACAAATGGTACATGTTTTTTGATGCCTTGATCTTTGTTCATTATTAACAACATGATCATAATCAAAATGAACATTCAAAGATCAAAAATGGTTATACCTTCCTTTCCTGTCTCTGATGTCAGTATGGCGATGAGAGCTTGCCTCAGCTCTCTTCCTGCAATGGAAACTGCCATGGGATGATGGGGATGTTTTCCCATCATTCTCTTTCCTTGACAATGTCTCGGATGACTCTGACACCTTTGAGCACACTCCTTTAGTGTATCTCGATCTTGTAAATTGATGCTCATGCACAACCTCCAAAGGTTGAGTTATGCCTTGGTTGTTTGCACCAAGTTCTTTCTCCTCGTGCCTTGTCTTTGTAAGGAGCCTCATATTTGTCCTTGTAATTGGGATCTCCAAGTCTCAAACAGACATCATATTATGAAAAGATGAAATCGAAAGGAAATCAACATCTTTTACCTTCTCTTTCAATTTGGAAAGAACTGATGAGGGTTGCTCATCATTTGTTGTTGGTGGATCGCATTCCCCAACTTCTTTCCTGACATACCCAAGTCTTGCTTGACGGGGTAATTCCTCTACTTTGATGGGATTGAAAATGCCTTGGCCATGAATGCCCAAGCCTTTTCCTTCATACCCCATTCTCTTGAATAGTTTGGAGCCAATTCCTGTGGTATGATTTTCAAACACAACGAAATCATCATCAGAAAACATACATGAAGATGGAGAACTACTTTTTACCTCACATGTGTCTCGCTGCAGCTTTTCCAAGGCCTCTTCCTTTGCTTGCAGTTGTAGTAGCAAAATTTTCTTCTCCTCTTTCTCTTCATGTAGACGCATCTTCAATTCATCATTCTCTGTTTGAAGATTATGTCTGTCTTGCTTCAATTTTTCCATGGCCTCTTTTGTGGCTTTCAACTAAAGCTGAAATCGCTCCTTTTCCTCTGTCTCTTTCTATAGAGTTTTATACATGATTTCCACTTTCTTGGAAATGTTAAGCATGGTCTCGTACATTTCTCTTTCATCCTCTATCATTACACATTCCATTGTTCACACTGCAATTCACATCAACACAAAGATTGCTCTAATACCACTTGATCTAGGTTCGAGTGTGAAGAAGGACCCTTCCAAAACCTTTTAATTTTGTGATGTGTTAAAATTACTTTTAAAGGAACATTAATGAATATGTCTGCATGTTTTAAAGAAGAGGAACATAACAATCATCATCACATGAAAACGAAAGCCGTTGATAACAGATTTTGTCCAGGAGGGACTACATCTCCGGGCCCTGGTGCCAAGATGGTGTAGGCCGCTGCATTAAGTGTTGTCAATAATGGTGATGTACACAAGAGATGATGTCTCGATCATACAAGGAAGAATTACCTCCATAGGAGTGGCTCTAAGAGATGTTCCACAACTAGAACTCTGAATCAAAAGACTCTTATCAGTATGACACAAAAACATGCATGGTGCGCATCTTGCCAACACGACACAAAAGGGATGTCAAAAGCAAAACACATGCATGAAGACAACAAGAGTATCCCAACAACATACGACAAGGGATCTCAAAACATAACATGAAGATTTATGACATAAAATACATCATATGAAAGATTCCGCATAACACGAAGCAAGGAATCATGACAACATGAAATAAACAAGATCCTACATCAACATCAATCATGGATCTGTACAACATAATGCAGAAAGAAGAAGTACATGAACACATCATATACCTCACAACCAAGAGCCACTTCTTCAGATGGCCCTTGGTTGTGAGGTATATGATGTGTTCATGTACTTCTTCTTTCTACATTATGTTGTACAGATCCATGATTGATGTTGATGCACGATCTTGTTTATTTCATGTTGTCATGATTCCTTACTTCATGTTATGCAGAATCTTTCATATGATGTATTTTCTGTCATAAATCTTCATGTTATGTTTTGAGATCCCTTGTTTTATGTTGTTGGGATACTCTTGTTGTCATCGTGCATGTGTTTTTCTTTTGACATCCCTTTTGTGCCATGTTGGCGGGATGCACACCATGCATGTTTTTTGTGGCATACTGATAGGAGTCTTTTGATTGAGAGTTCTAGTTGTGGAACATCTCTTAGAGCCACTCCTGCGTGAGGGCATTCTTCCTTGTATGATCGAGACATCATCTCTTGTGTAAATCACCATTATTGACAACATTTAATGCAGTGGCCTACACTATCTTGACACCGGGGCCCGGAGACATAGTCCCTCCACGAAGAACTCTGTTAACAATGGCTTTTGTTTTCATGTGCTAATGATTGTTATGTTCCTCTTCTTTAAAACTTGTAGATGTATTCATTAATGTTCCTTTAAATGTAATTTTAACACATCATGAAAGTAAAAGGTCTTGGAAGGGTCCTTCTTCACACCCGGACCTAGATCAAGAGGTGAAAGACCCATCGAAATTTGACGGCATGACTACGCGTTTGTGGCCTGGGTAGACAACCAGATCATCCCTACACAAAGAATGGCATTGTTGGATATTTCTTTGGTAGAGAACCCCACACAAGAGATCTTGCTAATGCTAGATAAAGTAGTGTTGAACCAGAAGGAGATGAGGCTTCACCTTAGGCATATTAAAGACTAACTTCCTTACATCCCAAGTCCTAGTGGTTACAACAAGGAGCGCCCCAACCAAATTGAGGTGGATGTTTCAAATTTCCCTTAGTTTATATGGCTTTATTTTGTCAATTTTCTTGGCTCATCATCCATGATACAAGATATCTTTATGGTGGAACAACCAATCCATGTCACAACTAGAGCATACAACTATGAGAATCCTGAGAGTGTTACTTCCATATTAGACCTTGTTATCCCCACTCAACCTAATGGTCTTCTTCATTTTGATAACCCATCGTTGCACAATGTGCAACATCCTACTAAAGGCGCACTTCATCAGGCTACGAATAATCCCAAGGCAAGGGCCACTCACAACTACAACATTGTGGATGATATGGCACAACCATTTATTATTATATCTGCACTCGAAATTTTTCAAATTTTCCCCACGCAACACAAAGTACTTCTAACTTCCATTGGTGGATTATATCTCTCATATTTAAATATCATCACCTTCAATCCATCCTCATCTAAGCCTCCTCTTCCACATCATTTGGCCTTCCATATCATAGTCCATGTCTTTAGACAACACATTCATTGGATAGCCTTGGACGAAGGGGCATCTACTTGTATTATGTCATCAAAGTGTTGGAAATATTTTGGATCACCGAATTTTTCACCACCTAATTGTTATAGCTCCAAATATCACTTAATATTTGTAATGCTGCACTCATGGCCTAGGGCAACCCCTCCTTCTAGACCTTGTCCAAATACTTAAAAAACAGTGTTTTACTCCCTATACATGACATTTCCCTGAGATAAACGCGTGTATACGCGGGTTTGTGTATACCCAACTTGCGTATATGTCTTAAAACACATAAAGAAATTAAATCTACTTAATTTTGGGCGGAGATCACAGGTTTTACCTGTTGATTACCTATTAGTGCCCGTGGCCTAACTGTTCCCAACAAATTCCCAACTAAAAAACTACTTTGGGAGAAGTATAAAAAGGCTTCAATGGGAAGGCCTAAGGGAGGAGAGAAGAGAGAGAAAAATCACTCTGCTGAGATTATCCATGATCAGGTCTGAAGATCCTTGTGCTTCTAGCACTTCCCCATTTCAGGAAACACTTGTTTCCTTGAGTTATGATGCCTTTCCATTAGTGGAGATATCCTTGAGTGAGTCATGGAGGGAGTTTGTTGAAGGCTTGAGATTGGACGAATCTGGAGGACGGTTTCGCTTGGAGCCTGCGAAAAGAAGACTCAGGTGAACTCATTCCTTACTCTTATCTATAATAAAAGAAACATTTGTCTTGTTCCCGATATTAAGATTCTTCATGCTTATGACATCAATGTTATTATTTACATATGAATGGTTGTTTCAATTGTATAACTAACTACCTTTCAATATGCTATGAAGTTGATTTCCTTATGATGCTTGGTCCATATACTGCTATGCTTCCTCGAATGATTTCCTTGTAGGTTGAAGGATCGAAAGGAAATCTGAGAGGGTTTGGACCCTGGTTGGATCTACCCAAATGAAGGACCCCCAGGTGCACCTCTCTTCGCGTAGTTTGTTTATATTAGTATCATGGTTGTATGGAGTGCTTGTTTTTCTTTGTAGATAACCCTCGCTTTGATAAGGTATTGACCCAAGACCCTAGAGGACTTTGTCCCTCAACACTAATCTGCATTAAAGGACTTTAATGGTAATACCTTGCAACCTTAAAGGGTTTTTCCTACTTTTCCTATCGAGATAAAGGGTAAAACAATATCAGTCAAAGTCAAGATCATCGATGCCCCATTAGACTATAACCTCCTACTTGGGTGAAGTAGTTTTTATGCCATGACTACTATTGTTTCATCTGTCTTCTATCACGATTTCCCCCCACCTTGGAAAAATAGTCACTATCGACCAATTGACCTTTTGCAAACCTGACTTTTTTTCATGATAATCAGTTGATTCCATTTATAGGATATTCCCCTTCTACTACTAAAATAATTTGAAAATGGATGTTCATAGAATCTTTATTAATGGGAAATTTCCCCTTGCTTCTCCTTGAAATGTCACAAACATCCAATATTATTTATATGATCACTTCTCTCACTTATGACTCCAATAGATCTGATGATCCCTGGATAATCCCTTCTCGTTCAAGCATTGAAATTTACAAGAATCAAATGCCTTTGAGCCTCACTGAGTTGGTTTATCAAGATATCAAAATGGTGAATACTAACCCTAAGCCAAGCCCCTCACATGTTGTGGAACTTGATGCTCATTCCTCACCAACATGGGTTGTCAATAATTTAAGTTCACTTGACTTCATCGATACTATGATGCCATCTAATGAAGCCATGGAGATCTTAGATCCACCTTGGGAAGAATCTCGTACCGATAACATTTCCTCCCTTGTTCAAAACATATACAGAATGATGACTTACACCACATCATTTCATCATGAAGTGTCAATTGGGTGCAAGATCCTTTCATGACACATAATGTGTTCTTTGAAGGGAAATTACAAAACATTTCTCCAATCATTCCCATCGATATTTTTTTGAAACCTGAAGTTGTGGAAAATATTATGATTAGAGTGGATTTCACTCTAGACAAGATCATTACCCATACGACTCTTTTCAAATAATTCTGTGACGTTTTCACTTGGTCCTATGAAAAAATTTCTAACATAGATCCTCAGATTGTAGAGAAACAAATCATCACTTACGAAGCAGCTAAGGCAGTTCAAAAAAGGCTTCAGTCATTGAATCCTCGTAAAGCTTCTACCATCAAGGTGTAAGTCAAAAAATTTCTCAAAGTTGAGTTCATCTATTTGGTTCCCTTGATGGAATGGGTTTCTAACATCATTCTTATCACCAAAAAATAAAGTACCATTAGTGTTTATGTCGACTATAGGGATCTTAATTAGGCATGTCCAAAAGATAAATATGCAACCCCATTCATTGACCAGATCATCCATGAATGCACCAATAGTGAGATATTTTCCTTCATGGATTGTTTCTTCGCTATAACCAAATACATATTAAACTGGAAGATCAACACAAAATGGCTTTAATTTTTCCTTGGGGTATGTTCACTTATAGGAAACTACCGTTTGGTCTTAAAAATGTTGGGGCCACTTTCCAGCAGACCATGTCTTATGCTTTCCATGACATCAAGTGAATTGTGGTGGCATAATTGGATGACCTCACTACTCACTCTCCTCGATAGGGTTATCATCCTATGCATCTACGATCCATGTTTATGCATTATCTCTACCATAATATTCATTTGAATATCCACAAATGCATATTTTATGTCGTTTTACAATTGTTAGGCTTCATCATGTCCATGTACAAGATCATGGTTGATCCTATCAAGGTCGAGGTGATCATCAATCTGCCTGCTCCTTTCCCTATTAGTTAATATCAAGGTTTGCATGGAAAACTATAACCACTTGTGGTTTAATTTTCATGTAAATAAAATAAAAACCAAGGTCATGGGACACCATATTCCAAGTTGAATGGTGGGTAAACATTGTAGTGAGCATAACTTGTAGTTTATTAATGGCTATGGAAAATGGCAAAGGCATCGATAAAGGAAAAGAGGAAATGACATTTAGTTAAGGAAATAAAGGAAAATAGGAGAAAAGGAAGATGAAGAGACACAAATATGCATGCAAGGGAAATCAAAGAGAATTTAGAGGAAAATGAAGAAAAAAGGAAAAAGGAAAGGAAGAGACTAGACATCAATGATAAAAAGTCATCAAAGAAACAATTCACAATTTTTTTTCATTTCTAACTTTTGATAACTTTTAGAAATAGAGCTCTAGGAAAGGACAGAGGAAGCACTTGGACAAGCAAGCAAGCAAAGTAAAGCAAGGGAGAAAAAGGGAAGGTTGGAAAAGCACCTATAACTGGAGTTCATTATAGGTAACAAGTTGCATGTGTGATTTCCTTACTAAGATTTGGATGCATGGAATATACATGTGGTTCTTTGGTCATTTTGTTGTCACTGACATGGGATTTTCTTAGATTGATAGTGGTTTCATCCTTTCCTTTCCATTTCGTGGATATCCATGATGTATTGGGTTCTCTATTTTGATTAAGCTTTGGATGGTCGGTAGGCTTGTATCCTAGTTGAGGTGGTCTCAGGAAAATTTCCAAGGGTCAAAGGTGGAGACAAGCTTTCTCCTATAAATCTTGACGAACAGGTGGAGACAAGAAAATTCCTCTGGAGTTGGTGAAGGAAGTTGGAGGCATCCAAGCGTTTTTTAATGTTAGTGATTTCTGGGTTGGTTTAGGTGAAATCATGGTGGTTGAGGGTTAAGGTGGTTTTGCCTATGGAAGAACTAGATGTTTCTATTTTGGTTTAACCCATATTATCTCACAATCATGCTTGGAATATGGAACGTGGGCGATTGGCTAAAGAGAGATTTGGTTCAGCCCAATCTATGGTCTGGTGGTACGTGGAAGTCCCTAACTTGGTTAGCTTTTGCATATGATTAATAGAAGTTAATTTCCTATTGTGATATATGAGCACATGTAATGGTTATTATGTTGATATTATGATTGGTTTGTCGTGTATTTGATTCTTGTTATATGTTGCTTACAGGCATGGTTGAATGATGTACTATTGCCATGGATCTTGTTCATGATTTGATTACTTATGGAATGGTTAATGTATGCATGGGCTAACAAGTGTTGTTGCTGTTAGAAAATTATATATTACAAAGCAATGGAACATATAAAATATATTGTAGAAATATAAACACATAAAACAAGAGAGACATAGATATATGTGGTTCACCCAATTTGGGCTATGTCCATGGATAAATAGCCAGTTCTTCCTTTTATATTATCCAACAAACTGAAGAGATACAACCTACATCAAATCCATTGTAATTCCCTCTTCACTCTCACACAATCTCCTCTCTCTTTTGCAATTAGAATACATATCTACATAGATGCAATACAATTCCCTCATATATAGCGAGGGGTTGCCTTCTAGGGAAAAAAAACCTAAATTAAACATAACCTCTATCGTCAGATATCTGCCTAATGAATGGCCCAGATTGACTACGAAATTACAACATTTTACAAGGAAATTTTACATCTATTTTTAGCTTCGGGGGCACTGCCCCCGATCCCCCTAGACCCTCCTTGTAGTGCAAATATTACGGGCAGCGTTGCCGCCACATTACAAACTGGGGTCCAATGCAGTGATACCTTTGAATAAAAAAGATAATCAAGCTCCACACCCAACAATCTCCCACTTGGAGACTGATTGTAGCAACTCCACCACTGCTTCATTTTCTGGACAATGAATCCACTTTGGACCTGGATATTTCTCATCTTCATCATCATACTTGAAGACCAATTGAAACCGAGCAAAATCTCAGTTTCTCCCTGGTTACAACTTTTGTTAACATATCTATAGGATTCTGGCTAGTGTGTATCTTTTCCAACTTCAACTGTCCATCTTCCTACACTGACCGTATGAAATGATACTTGAGTTGTATATGTTTTGTCTTGGAATGAAATGCAGAGTTCTTTGCAAGATGTATGGCACTTTGGCTGTCACTGTATAACCTGCCCAACTCTCGCTTCTTACCCAATTCATCGAGAAACCTTTGTAACCAAATCATTTCTTGACTAGCCTCTGTAGCAGCAACATATTCTGCTTCCATTGTTGAGAGTGAAACAACACTTTGCTGTTTTGAAACCCAACTGACAATTGTTCCACCTACAGTAAACACATACCCTGTTGTGCTCCTCCTGTTATCTTTATCACCCGCCATATCTGCATCAACATATCCTTGTAGAGCAATGTTTGAACCACCAAAGCATAATGCTTGATTTGTGGTACCTCTCAAATCCCTGAGAATCCACTTCACCGCCATCCAATGTTCTTTTCCTAGATTGTTCATGTACCTACTTACAATCCCACTACATGTACAATATTATGCCTTGTGCAGACCATTGCATACATTAAGCTTCCAACTTCTAATGCATATGGAACTTTAGACATATAATCCATTTCTTCCTTAGTCTCGGGACACATTTCCTTACTTAGTTTGAAATGGCTAGCCAAAGGTATACTAACTTGTTTTGCATTCTACATATGAAATCTTTTCAAAACCTTTGCTATGTACTCACTCTAAGATAATGTTAATTTTTTATTCTTCTTGTATCTAGTTATTCTCATACCAAGGATTTGTTTTGCAGCACCCAAATCCTTCATTGCAAATGAGTTTGGAAATTTTCTTTTGAGCACATTTATTTCCTGCATGTTAGAACCTGCAACAAGCATGTCATCTACATACAATAAAAATATAGTATAGCTTCCATCATTTTTCCTTTTGAGATAAACACAATGATCAGAGTGACATCTAGTATAACCTTGTTCAGACATAAACCTGTCAAATTTTAGATACCAGTGCCTTGGAGCCTATTTTAAGTGATACAATCTCTTCTTCAACCCACACACTATTTTCTCCTTCCCTTTGACCTCATATCCTTGTGGTTGATGCATATATATCTCTTCCTCCAAATCCCCATGGAGAAACGCTGTCTTTACATCTAACTGCTAGAGATACAAATCTTCAACTGCTACTAGACTTAAAATAGTTTTGATTGAAGTCATTTTAACAACAAGAGAAAATATCTCATCAAAGTATATACCTTTTTTTTGTGCAAACCCCTTCACCACAAGTCTAGCTTTATACCTTTTTATGCCTCCATCTTCTTCCTTCAACCTGTAAACCCATTTATTCTGCAATGTTATTTTACCTACAAGCACCCTAACTAAGTCCCAAGTCTAGTTATGTGCTAAGGAGTCCATCTCTTCTTTCATGGCTTTCTCCCACTTCTTCCTAGTTTCTACATGCACTTCTTTTTCATAAAATTCGGGTTCACCAGAATCAGTTGAAAATACGTTATAATGAAGGAGAGTATCGTTTAGGGGGTCTACTTATCCCGATAGATCTTCTAACACCACTTTCAAGTGTTTGAGGTGCTTGTTTCTGTTGTGGTTGTTGTATTTGTTCTTGCTGTTGATCATTATGATTTTCAGGCACCTTCACTTTATCCGTGATCTCATCAAGCACTATGTATTCTATGTTTTCTTCTTCTTGTTTCTTTTCCTGCAGTTGATCCTTATACAAAACCTTTTCATTGAATATGACATCTCTACTCCTAATGATTTTGTGTTTTTCATAATCATAAAATCGATAACCAAAGTCATTAACACCATATCCAATAAAGGTACATTTCTTTGATTTTTCATCAAGCTTTTCTCTATTTTCTTTATTAATGTGGACAAAGGCTTCACAACCAAAAGTCTTTAGAAATGAGTATTTTACCTTTTTACCTGTCCATGCCTCCTCTGGAATGCCACCATCCAAGCAACTTGAACGCCCTCCGTTTATTAGATAAACAACCTATTGTGCTATACAACAACCCCCCATTTCATAAGATTTTACTTTCAAAACTAAAATATGAAATGGGTCCCTTCTTAGATTAAATTGGTATCAACTTATCATTCCTCAAAAGGTCTAGAAGCAAACAAAACATTATAAAACCTTTTGAGTAAACATATAATCGGTCTTATAATAAAAAATGAATAATTCTTTGTTATTGCTATAAAGCGATCGCAAGATCGCATATCGCAATAACCAAGGACGCATAACAAAGGACCCATTGGTTTTCCCCGATGCGACAAGCGCGAATAACTATTGGCTATCGGGAAAATAAGCAATCATAACAAAAGGCCCCTCTCTTTGCTCCGATGTGATATCGCTATCGGCGATCGGGGATTCCGCAATAACATAAACGAAACTACTCAAGCATTCCTTCGATCCCTGATTGCGATAAAGCTAAGAGCGACTTTCAAAAAGGATTGATATGGCTTGGGTATATTGTCTTAAATTATTATTAAAAGCCTTTCTCTTCTCGATAGTGATTCACTTGCGCCCAACTGCCAAAAAATCAAAGCCCGCGCTTAAATGAACTATTCGGAAAATAAAGGATATGATGAGCATTTAAATGATTGACAGGTTTAAACGACCAATTAATGGAGCAGTTATGCCAAAATCTCTTCAGAAATTGTATCCGCGGGAGCCTTATGATTAATCCTCCATTATACATTGATTGGCATAATTCTTTCATACTTGGTTTCCGCCATCTGTTCTCTGCATTACGTTCATTTTATCTCCTGTGCAGAGCTCCTCCACAGTAGCGAATTCAAGCCAAATGGGGAAGAAATCTAAGAAATTTGGAACAAATTCAGCCTTCGTGGTAACAGGACAACATGCTGCCAATCCGGGACCAAGTAAAAAAGGATTAATCTCAGACGCCACATGTCTTGGTCTTGGTAATACTACTTGGCAGAGCATCTACAATCTGGTCGAGGCCGAAGAACCTCAGGAAACATCGGTACAAGCTACAGCAGGCTCGAACCGAAAATCCGAGGCTACTCTAAATGGATTTGGCTGATTCTTACCTACACAGGATAGCGACTCGAGAGCAAATTATTCCATACACAGATGTGGTAAGATGGGAAGTTGAAGAAATTCCAATTACAAACAGAACATTCTACACTATTGATGGTGTTGGCATTATGATACATATATTGTACTTGACGGCAACCCACTCATCTCAGATGATAAATTATAGTGCAGCAAAGTTCACGCACTTTCATGAAGATAAAAGTTTATTTCATGTAGAGAAAAGTTCACGCACTTTTATGCGGAG
>APFE031754528.1:0-14004 GCA_000404065.3 Pinus taeda
CCAAATCTCCCACAGTGACCTGATTATAGACTAATTCCATAGAGAGAACTTGTATGACGTTCCACGTGTCACTTTTTCAACCTTTGACTCTAAAAAATATATAAATGAAAACTACATTCCGTCCTCTTTCTGTACCTTCTTACGAAATTTCAATCCGATGCTCAGAAAGAAAGTTATGACGATTTTCCCCAGGTCACCTTTTTTGAGTGTAATTTAGGAGTCTGCAAAAAGGTGAACTTCCTCAGATCATATCTCCGAAAATATCCCACGAAACGATCTGAAATTCGGACCCAAGGTTCAGCGCTAAGTCTTCTCAAATGGGTTTTTTTTTGCGACTTCTGAAACATCACAGAAAAAAAGTTATAGAAAATTCCACGATGACCTGTTTGGAGCAGCAAACCCTAGAATCCAAAGCTCTGATACCAAATGTTATGAAACCAGCTCAAGAAAAGATAGAAAAGATAGATCAACGCCTTAGAATTCAGCCTCTTCGAGGGGGCAACCTCCTTTACATTACATAAATGAACAATTCTTCGATGATACAAAATGAAAGACCTCCTTTCTATATATAGGAGTCTAAGGGGTCATAACATAACCAGAGCCGACATAACAATAATAATGTAAGGGCACAATAATAATAATAGTGGGCTTCTATGGGGCACAATAGTAACAAGATGGGCACTACATGGGTACATCAATATAATAAGTGGTTTGTACTAATAACAATAAGGGGTGACACTATGGGCACTACATGGGTACATCAATATAATAAGTGGTTTGTACTAATAACAATAAGGGGTGACACTAGTAGTATAGGGGCCTAACACTACATGACTACAAGTATGTATAAAACGAGGTGGAGAAGACTCAGATGTTGAATCTTTCCACCATTCCTAACAAGTAATATGACCCAAATAAGGTTGCCCATAATGTCACCACTCAAGCTAAATTGGGCAAATTTGATCATGAAGTGAATGAGTTTGATGATTTATTTTCTTTGGCTGATACATTTGTTCAAGTTAAAGGATTGGCTAAAATCAGGTATCAAGAAGAAGCGTTAGAAACATTCAATAAGCTCAAAGACTAGAGGTTGCAAACTCTGCCTTTAGACCTATTAGCTACAACCCCTACAGTTTAGCCACCAAGTCAAATTGAACATAAAGCTACTGATAAAACTCCTATAGTGGAAAATATCTTTGAAAAAGAAAAAACGCCAGAGCAGGAGCAGGGACAGCGAAAAGCAGTGAACTCATTGATTCAGATATTCATATTGATCCCAAACTGCTCAAAGAATGGCAACAATTTGACTCAATCATCAGTAATACTAAGAGCCTACAATGATTTAGCACACCTAAGGTGACAACTGGTCAGAGGACAACAACTAATATAGTTCCGACTGAAGGAACTAGTGGCCCACCCATGACTCAAAAGGATGTAGAGATAATCCCTAAGAATCCATCTGATGAAATTGTTCTACATGTAGAAGAAATACCACTCTTGGATGTCTTCTATAGCCCTAAGCATAAGGCTATAATCAAGAGACAAAGGAAAAATAGAAAACTTGATCAATCTTCTCTTTTGCCTCAAAAAATGGAGATAAAAAATGTGGTATGGAGAGAAGAAGTTAACCCTTTTGAAGATCTCACTAAACTCTCTCAGTATGCAGGACTATACATAATAGCTACTATGGACAAAGCATCGGAGGTAAGCAATTTGCTTAAAGAAAAGGATCAAGCAATCATTTCGCTAGGGACATAGGTACAAGAGAAGCAGCGGAGGATAGAGCAATTAGAACAGCAATTAGCAGCCCAAAGGTAGTCAAATGATCAATTAAACGAGAAATTTCTCAAAGAAAAACAAAAGATTAATCAACATGCAATCCAAAAACAACAGGAACTATCCCAAGTGTTGAGCAAGCTGGAATCAATAAATGAATAGTTGAGCAAATCAAAAGAAGAACAGATTGCTCAATTGTCACTGCAAATAAAAAGGTTCAAAGGATATCCCCAAGTGGGAGAATTAAAATCAAAGGCTCTTCAGATTACCAAAGCATTATCTAATCAGTTGAGCTTATTATGTGATAACATCTCTCTCGTTCTTCCCTTATGTGAAATTTCATCATCTATGATTGATAAGTCAGTTGATGCAAGACAGAAATTGGAACAAGCTGATGAAAGACTAACAGAGTTTCTCTCTTAGCAAGAAACCAAGGAAGGACAAGCTGCAAATCTACCCCAAATTCTGAAATCACATAAAGAAATCCTATTCCTTGAATGGAAATCTCAACCGATGAAGGTAGAAAGGGCGACATCAAGATGCAGATCGGCAACTAGTAATCTGGTTGAATTGATTAATGATACTCTTTATTTGTCAAATTTAATTTCATAATGTACTCTAGGGAAACTTCCATCGGTGAAAGCATTGGAACATACATGAGAACAGGAGCTGGAGCAGAGGGAAAGATTAATTACAGGTATTCAAACTTTAACATGGGAAACCTTTTGGTTCTTCCTTATTAAACCGCATAGTCAGAGGACAGCAATGCAATTCCTCACTGATGCAATCGGTTACACGATTACCGAAATTACTGGTCACATATACTTCCCAGTTACATTCACACATGAGTCATCCTCCAGAACTGCAACCAATGCTCGCCATTTTCCAGCTCAAGCCACAAGATAAATAGCTGAAACAGTGAACCATTCTGACCGACTGCAAGCGTGCCTATTTCAGGGAAATTTTCATATATGTGTGATTTGGTTATACCAGCACATTGCATTTTTATTTCATAGTTTTTTAGTTTAGATAGTATTTATAGACCCTTTCATGTTTTTAGAAGGGGTCCTCAAATTTTTTATTAAGACTTGGATTGGAAGTTGCACTATTGTGCTTCCGATATATGTTTTTTTATAAAAACTAGACTTGAATTTTGAATTTTAATGAAGAATACTTTTATGTGATATGCACTATTGCTTCTTGTAAAAGTATTTCCAGGTTGAAAGGCGGGATCTAAATGTGATTTATATTGGAGAGGACTCAAACACATATGGTACTACTATCTATGTTTTGCTTCATGTTTTTATGTGAATCGACATTTATTCATTTTGCTATTATTGATATATGTATATGCTTTCACAACAATTCTTTGACTTATCACTATTGAATGTTTAAGAATTGTTATTTTTCATACATGTGTGTCAATGATATATAAAGATTAGTGTAATAATGTTTTAATTATTACTTTGTTCAACTACTTGAACAAAGTAATTATCATACGAATAAATATTTTTGTTTATGAGTAGAATCATCTATATGCTTACTTATCGATAAGAATCATCAAGAATTGCACTAAAGAGAAAGGCTTCCTGGGATAGATTAGTTAATTAGATTGTTGCATTTTAAAATAAATCATCCATCATTCCCGTTAGATATTAGAAAATCAATCACTTATCCATCCCATTTATAAATCATTAGGAAACTAGTCCCATTATATCTAGTCAGAGCCACCAAACCAAACAGAAAAGGAGTTGCATTTAAGGTCCAGACAGGGTGGTTTTCCCCGATGTTGATGCAATGATTTTCAAGGCATCAACAGGAACCCATATCCATGGATTACATGATGGGCCTTCCTTTTAGTAAGCATGGAAATGATTATGTTTTCAATGTTGTCGATAGATTGTCTAATATGGCCATCATAACCGCTTGCAAGAAGAGTATCATAGAAGAAGCCACTACTAAGCTCTTCTTTGAATGAGTTTGGTTACATTTTGGGGTCCCATAGTCAATTATCTCAGATTCAGACAATAGGTTCCTAAGTACATTTTTGTCAAGTCTCTGGTCGATGTTGGATACCAAGCTCACTAAGTCCACGACTTTCCTCCCCAAAATTGATGGCTAAATAGAGGTCATCAACAGGATGATCGTACACATTCTGTGTATGTACAACTCAAAGTATCCACACACATGGGATTAAAGCCTTCCATATGTCTAGCACCGCTATAAGAGATCTCTTCATAGCTCAACCGACCATAATTCCTTTTAGGTGGGGTTGGGATTCTAGCCACTATGTCCCATTGATGTGTCCATACCATTTGCAGCTACTTAGGGAGATTCAACTCATGTCCAATCCAAAGCTAATAGGGCTAACAACTTCATTGGGTGCATTCAGCACATTCGCTAGTAGGTCCACGAAATATTGGATAGATCCAATGCTAAGTATAAGCAACATCATGATCAACATCAGGTGCCACACAATTTCGATGTGGGTGAAAAATTTTGGTTACATTTACAGAAGGAGCACCTCGCTAGGCCCCATTGCAAGCTTTCCTCACTCTGATATGGGCCTTACACCATCACTAAGGTTGTAGGGGAAAATTATTTCGAGCTCAACATTCTACCATTCCTTGGCCTGCACCTAGTGTTCAATGTGGACTGCATTCGACCATACTTTCCACCATTACTGAACACATTAGACATTCCAGAACATATCACACTAATAGAGTTAAACCCGGACTGCATAGAACAGACCACAATTGATCAGATCATGAACATGTAGATCAATAAAAATCGCTAGCAAAAGATCCAACTATATTGGGTTGTCAAAGCTAGAAACTCCTACACCAAGGCAAGTGGCTCACTAGGGACTAAGTTCAGAAGATGTTTCCCCATCTCATGATGACACTCAATGCAATGGGGACCATTGCTTCCTAAGGGGGGAGGATTGATCCAAGTGGATATTGGTGGCCACCCCTCTATTCCAATTGAACCCCCACTATTATTTCTTTTCAATTTCCTTAATTGTAGCCCACCTTACTATTTTTGGAAAAAAATTCGGGTCCTAAACTTCTAGAGCCGTTTTAAGGGACTAAAAGACATTTTTAGGGAAAATAGAGAGACTAGAAAGATCCTAAATTGACTTTCTAGATTTTTTTTGGCCTCCTCTTCGATATCTTCGAAACGAGGTATTATGATAGCCAAACAAAGATCGTATGCCAAAATTACAACCCCAGGAAGTTGATGTACCAATTTACCCAAACAGGGCCCACAGTTTTGGCACTTCATCTCCTAGGGTTAGGTTTTTGGATGTTTATGGTTTTCCATTGTTTCTCAATAATAAATAGGCCTCTGAGCCTCATTGTAACACAATTCAGAGGCATGTAGTTGCCACATATCTTCTTAGAGAAAAGTTACCATTACTTGAGCTAATTTATTTTTATTTTTGTATTTAAGCATATTTCAGCTCTTTGATATTAATGAAATGAAGTTTTATTTCTACCGCATCGTTGTGTATATGGGTATTTCTGTATTTTGTTGTATTCTTTCATAAGTCCAGATCAATATGGGCAATGCATATAACTGAGTATATATATGGAGGTGTAAGGTCATATTACAGTGAGACCATACAAAGAAGTGATCATATGCCTTGAGACCATAGAGAGATGCGACCATATACAATGATACCATTTGAATGCCATATCATTACAATGAGTGTCATTATTTTATAGAGAGATGAGTGTGAGGCTATATAAATGAGATGAAAGATATTTTTTATTATAGAGAGACCATACTAGAGCAATGAGTGAGATTATAAGAGTAGTTATGTAGCATGAGATCATTTTCCATTGAAAATCGAAGAGTATATAGACACAGTATATATGTGTGAACCATCAATTTGAGACCTTTATGATATTTTAGAATACAGAGATGTTACTAAGAACATAGAAAAATGCAAACTAGAGAGGAATAGCCACAACCAATGTATATATAAACAATATCATTGCAATGTATTGAATGTAGGTTTTAACCCTGTACAAAAATTACCTACCTACGAATTCTAAAAATAGAAAATAAAAAATGGTGAGAGCATAACACAAAACAAATATACACAGATATTTTCCCCTGGATCCCAAAACTGGGACTACTAGATTGATTTTTCATTATATTCATTTCAATGTTACAATACACATATATACATGTTGAAGCATCCATAAACCCCAATCCATTAACCTTGGATTAGAGCATAACCATAGTTCCCTTGACCGAATCTATAAAACACCATGGACTGAAAACCATTGCACCCAAAACCATGTGTGAAATCCATGCACAAAACCCTATGTAGGGGGGCTACTATCCCCGAAAGGAGGGGTAGCTACCCCCCGCGTGGGCTAGTCATGGAAAGAATATAACACAACCCAAAATTTAACCCTACAATAGAGATGCAAACCATATGAAGGATACGAGATTTAATATCAAGCAAGCCACTGTAAAGATGCATAGAGCCATTGTAATGTGAACCATGAGTGAGCCACTTAAAATAATGCGAGAGTGAACCACATGAAGAACATTGTCACAAGCCTGATGTGTGAGACTACTGTAATTTAGATATCCTTGAATAAGAGAGCAATAAAATTGAATAAGAATGAACCATGAGTAGATAAGTCCTAGCCATCGAAAATTCAGATCATCTTTTTTTATTCAATTTTTCCCCTCATAATGATTCTCAAGACTTGAGGATTTATACAAATTATTAGGTGAAAACTTGGAGCCGACTTAATCCTTTTGGGAGGGAAATATAAAATTAAAATTTCAACAATATTCAAATATCAAATAATGATATTTCATTTTAGTCAATTGAATTAGATTTATGACCAATTTGGCGCTCAATATTTTTCTCTTGGGGTCTTAGGGTTTCTCTTTGGGGAAATTAATCCAAATGATGCCCAATTTTCAACACTCCCTCTCATCTAGGGAGGAATTCCTGTCTACATCATAAATCTCTTCTTGTCTCTGCTTTTCTCCCTCTTGGAAAATTTTCATCTTGGATGATATATCTCAATATAAGAAGGCAGATAACTACATTATCATCACATATCATCTCATGCATAATCAAAGGTAGGGGATATCAATCCTCAATCCCTAATATTCTCTAGGTCAAATCACATGACTTGCATCTCAGCTATATCAACAAAATATCCATGTCATCACATCTCATCCTTTGATCATCAACTGAATAATATTGATCTAAAGAAGAAGAAGAAGAATCATCATAAGGGAGTCCATCTCAACCTAGATCATAATTAGGGAGCCCACCTCAACCCACATCATAGGGGATTCTACGTCAACCCACATCATCATCATAGGGGAGCATCTAACTTCCACCCTATATCCATCGGGGTGCCACTGCTACCACCCAGAATCACTGCCAGGAAAAGCACACAGACTAAGTTAATTTTTTTAGAATTTTAACAGTTAAAATGAACAATGAGAAGCATCACAACACAACAAATTGATGGTGGACTTCACCCCTTCTAGATACATCTCTAGGTCTAGCTTCCAATGGTGCCCCTTTATATTATAGGCTTAAATATTAAATAACATTAACATAAAATACTCAAATTCTAAAAATAATAATGCAATTGTGTTCAAAATGCCCAACAACCTCTATATAGGATCTTCTTGGGCTTAAAATGGATGAAAAATGGCCACTATTGGCCTCCTTCTTTAAAGTGTTTCCAAAAATTCTCTACATAACTTCCTGCATTACAAAATTGGGCTACAAACTGGCCTATTGGTGTGTTAGTATGGCGGATCATTAGTATCTCAGAGGTCCTAGGTTCAATCCACATTTTGTGGGGGAGGTTGTGTTTTATTGCTATAATTTTTTTTTTTAAATGTGGGTCGAGCTTGTGCCCCTAGTTCCTCAGCACCACATGGCCTTGTTCCATGGGTGTGGGTGGTACACCACATGCCCCAAACCTCAGTGCTACTCTACTGGTCACGTGACATTACCAATAACCATGCCTTATCCCTCTGCCCTCTTCACCGTAACTCCTGTTCCTTCGCAGGTGGTCACGTCGTTTACATAAATCCTAGGGTTGGGCTGGTTGGGTACACCCGTTAGCCCAACCCTCCCCCCAATGGTTCCACTATTAATTTTCAAACATAACCCACTGAAATTATATGTCAAGTGACATCGGTGGCCCACCAATAGGGCAATGAGTTTTTTCTTCAGAGGTCACTGTTTTGAGCCTTGTGGAGTCCATTCATATCCATAACAAATTTTTTACTAGTCAAAAAGGGACACATGGACTTCCTGATTGGACCATGTGTCACCCTCTGATTGGGCCACGTGGTGCAATGCGATTTGGCTAATTTCAACCAATCAGAAGCACCCATTTGTTGCCTCCTATGCATGCCACATGTTAATTCATGATTGGATATGTACTACTCGGTAATCTCACAGACATCAGAAACATATCAATGTACAGACTCCTATGTGGCATCCATATACTGCCAAGTCAATCCTGCAAGTTGATTTTTTTTACTGTTTTTCAAAAACTTCAAAACACAATCCATCAATCCAAGATGCTCCTTGAAGATGAGAAACATATCAAAGTGCTCATATTAGGTATTGGTTCAAACAACTCACTGAAGAGGACCAAGAGAAGAAGTTCTCTATTTTTCTTATTCATATAGGACATCAAACATTAGAGAAAATATGTGACATAGAGAAAAGAATACTCTATTAATCATTTCTCCCTCTTACAGAGGGAGATAATAACTACAAGACTAACCTTGTATCATACAAAAACATTATCTCAATTCATGAAGATGTCTTTGTCCCAGCTATGAACAGGCTCTGTCTAACTCAGAGTGCCTACAAGGATCCATCTGGATGATACAGGATAAATCCAGTAACAATAATCCATCAATATAATCCAGTCATGCCATAAAAACACTCTTATATGAGAGCGCCTCTTGATACTACATGGGGTAAAATAGTCCTGTTAGCAAAGAAATGTTAGCTTATAAAATTAAGAAGCAAAGACATATCTTTAGAAACATCATATGTTCATTAATTCATGTCCAGAAATCTTGTTTCATTTTGCAATTGTGGGAATTATAATCATCCACCATAAATAATAATAGGTGCTAGGATTTCATCAATGGACTCTTCCTATGAATGGGAATCCTCTTCCATCATCATCAATCAAGAAAACAACATGTCTATCATATTACTGTGATGTATAAACAAAATTGTTAGATCACGAAATCAAACTATATTAGGTTCTCATAAATATATCATAGTCATGACAAGTCACCATCAACTGCTTCATTGTCACATATAAACATGTCATCAAACATTCATTAAAGGTTAATGGTTATAGCATCACTTCTTTATCACATTATACTAACATTTTCCATCAAAATCCTAACATCATTAAGTTAGGTCATCCACTTTTGTCACATTATCAAGTTTGCTATGTTGTTAAGTCATCATAATAATTACAACTTATCAAAACCTTATAAACAAGAAGATAGTTAGAAGATATTAAGTATCAATCTCATTGCCATTAGGGTTACCATGCTTGTCACAAGCACTGTCAATAGTATCAAGTTACCATTTATTAAAATCAATGCCCCTAACCTTGCTTTATCTTTAGACATGTACCAAGAATCAAAATTACTTACATATGTATGTGCAAGCATGAATCAAGTCATCTATAAGGGTGGTATTCTTGTCATACCTCAAGAATTTACTTGACTTCCAACATCGTAACACCGAAACAATATGCTTATGCATACCTTGTATCATTCAAATATGTTTAGAATCTTGTATGCCTCAGATAACATATATAATTTGTCATTGGAAATTGTAGAGCTTTCATAAGACTTTAGCTTCCTCTTCCTGTACTAGATTTTCTCTTCCTGCACTAGATCTCTTCTCCTACATCATTTATCATCCAAATGATCCTTAAGAATTATTTTCTTATCACATCTTCATCTCGAAGTTAGAAGTATTAAAATACTCAAATATTTATGAATGAAGGATAAGAAGCAATCAAAACAATACATCTAAACAAGAGTAGTGTCATAAAAAAACAACATAAATCTAGAAGGTACTTATCTTTAATGAGAGGTGATCAACTCTTTCTTGAACCATCCTTCAAGAGTCATTATTGCCTGTCATCCATATATCAATGTTGACTTAACTATTTTCAGTCATGTTCATCAGAAACTAGGCCCAACTAAGACTAGTGTATCTAGTATTACACTAAATATTCAAGAGACTAAAAAACAACAAACGATATTTAAGGGATGAGCCCAATAGAAAAATTTGATCCAGATTCGATTTTCCAAGCCTACGGTTAACTGTCAAATTTTGCAATAAATTATCCAAAATATCATAGGTCACAACCACATGGAGCTTAGTGATCATCAGTGTGGTTATAACAATCCAATCACACGGAGCACCCTATCAAGTATGCGGCTATATATGATAATTATGTGTTCTAAACCTGCGGCAATAGACAAGAATTCTTCTCTTATGTGTGAGTTGGGACCCTGAAATTTTAGACTTCCATGAATAAACTAACTTTAGAATTGTGTAAGTTGATCTTAGCCAAGCCCTTCTTCCAAGCATAATTCAAGTGTTTCTTCCAAACCCTAACCTCATGATATTTACCAAACCCTAGTTCCTCTTACTAGGAAAAGGTTTCCTAGGGTTTACTTTAAACCCTAGAATTCTTTTAGGTCTCCAATATCTTCACCTCTTTCATCATGGTGTCTTCAAGCAAGTGATCTCAATGACTTTCCTTCTAGCTATATTGTTCTTTTCTTTTGATAAATGAATTTATATATTTTTCATTACTTACATATACATTCATCCCATAACATCATAACATCATTAAAAACTATGTAGAAAGAATGATATCATCAACAATGCAATAGAATAATAAAATGAACATTGGAAGAAAATCATGCACAAAAGGGGACACCATAATTTGGTCAGAGACCTGGGAAAAAGCCCACAAGGGGGAAAAACCACAATTAATTCTTCTTCTTTGAGATTTCATCAATTGTTCAACTGAAATACAAATTACATCCATAACAAGGTTACTACTGACCGTTAAGTAAAGACATACTATACCAATAAGGCTTCACATATGTAAGTATTAAGGTTTACTATATATATCTCAGAGATACATAAAATGGTGACACAAGATAGTTCGAGGATATATAAATTAGATGCAAGATAATTTCTATTATAGAGAGACCATACTAGAGCGACAAGATGTGAGATCATAAGAGTAGTTTTGTATCATGAGATCAATTTCTAGCTAGAGTTTGAGAGATCATAACAAAGCGATGAGATTTGAGATCATAAGAGTAGTTTTGTAGAACGAGATCATTTTCCAGTCAGAGTCTGAGAGTATACAAACATAATATACATATGCGAACCATCAATTTGAGACCTTTGTGATGTTTGAGAATATATATATGCAACTCAGAACACAAAAAAGATGCAAACCAGAGCTGTGGACCATATGAAGGATATGAGATATAGTATCAAGAAATCCATCTTAAAGATGCGTAGGTCCACTGTAATTTGAACCATAAGTGAGTCACTTATAAGAATGTGAGATCAAGCCACTTAAAAAAATGTGAGAGAAAACCATGTGAAGAACAAGATCACGAGCCTGTAATTTAGATATCCCTAAAGAAGTGATCCCATAACATGAATCGAATCAATAAAGAGTCAACCACAAGTAGATAAGGCCCAACCATCAAAATTTTATATCATCATTTTTATTCAATTATGGCCCTCACATTGATTCTCAAGACTTGAGGATATATACAAATTGTAGGTGAAAACTTGGAGCCTACTTAATCCTTTTGGGAGGGAAATATAAAATTCAAATTTCAACAATATTAAAATGTAAAATAATGATATTTCCTTTTAGTCCAATTGAATTTTCTTTATGACCAATTTTGGGTTCAAGGGTTTTCTCTTGGGGGCTTAGAGTTTCCCTTTGGGGAAATTCATACCGACGCTACCCAATTTTCAACACTTTAGAAAATTCCTTATATTATTGAACTTTTCAAAGATGTGATTCTTATTATTCAATAAATATACTCATGAATACCTAGAAAACTCATCATTGAAGGTAAATACATACCTTCCACTAACTAGTGATGATTTGTTCAAGGAACATAGGTCAATATGGATTATTTTAATTTGAGTCTTTGTTCTCCAATTTCTCCTTGTTTCAGAGGTAGCTTGATGGTGCTAGCTAAGAATACATATTTCACATACTCAATTTGGGGGAACAACCTTAGGAAGTCTAGTAATTATTTGGAGTTTCACCATCAATTTCAAAGTCCAAAAATTCAAATGTCAAAGTCGTTCATGAAAAATTCTACTCCAATCCTTAGCCTAAGGCATAAGTGCAGTACATCTTATATATTTCTTGAGAATGCTATAGAACTTATAAGTATCTCCTTGCAATTAAGAAAAACCTCAGTGATGACAAAAATGTTATTGTGTTTATGTTTACAAACCAATCTATCAAAAACTATGCCTGCTTGTCAAACTAAGTTAATTGGATTATAGACAAAAAAATTGACACTCAATATAGGCATGAGATACATATCAACGATCACACCATTATATCATTCAATCTTTTCCCCATTTGGAAATATTAATTGCATCGTCATCTACAACTACAAATATATTTTCTATATCCTTTCTTAAGGAAAAATAAGAATAATAGAGAATAATAATATTTATCCTTATGATATGTGCAACCAAAGTCGAAAATACATTCATTATAAACAAGAAAGTCTTGAGAAGCACTAATAGAAAAACTATAGTTATAGGACCTACCTTGTGAATTTTGATGTTGTTTGTTGGCTAATCTTGTAGTCACATAATCTATTTCAAGCTTCTTCACTATCTCCTCCAAGCCCTTGGTATTCTACCAATAACCCTTCTCCATATTTCCTAATTCCATATAATAAAAGCAAGTCTTCTTATTTATAACTTTCTTAAACAAATTCTAATCACAATGCTTCTTATTAATAGTATATTTAATGCAATTGTGTTTTTTTTTCTTGACTGCATTATTAAAAATTTTCTCTATGATTTTTTCTACCTTTTTCCTTCACCAAATGGGTTTGTTTCTTAACCTCAATTTTTCCTTCATCAAGTAATTTTTTCAATTACCTAATGATAAATAAACCATATAAAGAATAAAATAAATAATAATTACCATCCTTTTTTGTTGAGGCCTAACTAACATGAAGTTTTTAACAAATCACATCAAAAGGTGTCATCAAAGTCATCAATATCGTTCAATACTATGTTGGAGAATTGTCATATTAGGTAGATTAAAGATATAGTTTTCCAAGAGAAAGGTGGTACCTAAAGATAGTGTTACAACACTTAACTGTAATCTAACTTATCTCCACATACATGTAAGTGTGAAAACCCAAAATATTTCCACAATACTTATATATCACACATGTTCATATGTCATTTACACTCTTGCATTTATATCAGCCCATAATGTCATATTACATAGCAAAAATATGTAACCAACTCCCTTGAAGTGAGGAATATGAGGTCCACATCAATTGTTGAGGGTGTGTAAAAAAATCCTTGATTTTTAGCTTGTGTGAAACATTCATTTTCTTTTGTCTAACTACCTTATTAGTTGAATGTCCAATTGACCACATAGTTGATTGTTTAGTTAACCACTTGGTTAAATGCTTAATAAACTCTCCTAGTTAAATATCAACAACCAACTATCTCTAAAATACTTAGAATTGTGATAACCTACATATGCTATTGTTCCAAAACATTACAACCATTATACTAATCTATCTCTTACAATAGCCATATGATATATTTTCTTTATAGCTAATGGTGAGTGTATCGGGAAGGTCATAATTGACATAAAATAAGGTTTCAACCCCACCGACACCACATTCTTGAACTATGCAGAAGGATGAACATTTATTTCATAATGGCACCACAATTTAGAGCCTCCTTGGGATTTGAAGTTGTGAATTATTGATGGAGAGTACACCACTTAGTCATAAAGTATTATCACCTCAATAACAATATCTAGATTATGTATATTGATATTTTCCTACGATGCATCTAAATCCAAAAGTGGAGTTTTTCTTTCTTTCATGATTTAGTGGAGACTACCCTATTTT
>APFE031754531.1:34535-55821 GCA_000404065.3 Pinus taeda
CTGCTCCTGATGATGATGGGTTAGTTTTTGAATGGCGGGGGGTTTTTATGAATCTACCCTGACTGTCTCTAAATCTAGCCATAAATGAACATGATTTCTAACTGTGTTTTTGTTTATTTTTGTTTATTGATTTTTTTTTTCTTTTTAAATCCTTTAAGTACGCCTCCCTGGAAATGACGCCAAAATGTAGTGTCCTATCTAGGGTGCTAGACTAGGCTATATTTATTATCGACCAGGGTGCGTAGACTTAGAGGCATGCGTCTAAAGTATATAGACATAAAGGATCATTATCTAAGTCTAATCTACCTATTTACAACGTTGTCATTCAATTCATCATCAAACTAAAATGCTATATATCACTATAAACCAAGATTCAATTCATTTATCAAACCAAAACGCTGTGTATCACTGTAAACCAAGATTTTAATCCCCTTACAGAGACATCATGCATAAAACCCTTGTTTAGCAATTACTCAGCATTCATTGACATTCATACAAGATAAAAATATATGGAAATCGTAAGCATAAGAGCTCATGACATTGCTTTACAAGACAACCAGGGATCGAATCCCTTACAGGATACGGTTCACGATCTCAGTGATGATCTATTCAAGCACGATCACAAGCATAAATCATACGCATATCATAAACATAAATCAATTCTAATCACTGCGCATATTTAATACCCTAAGCTGTAAATGAAATAAAACAACAGTATACCACGTTAATGCAGGGCCCGTCTGTGTTCCAGAGGTATACTGGACCGTTATCACGCAATTATCAAATCAACGCAAGAGCTTGTGACTGCAACGATGTCCTTAATATTAAATTCAAAACTCTGTTTTCAAAATGAAACAATGATAATGATAATCTGACTGACTATCCAGAACTGTCTTTTACATATAGTTCTACAACCCTCGAAAACGAATGTACATTCATGAGCAGTCTGTTGGCGATTTTACCATATCATGATTTTTGAAAATGTTTCTATCCTAAACTGATTTCAAAAAGGAAACAAAACTAAATCAATTTAGAATGCGTGCTGTTGCTGCCTTTGTCGCCAACATGCCATAGTTTGACCTTCGTTGACCGCACATGTAGGAGGGTCGATTCTGCTGTGGGATAGGTGTTCGTCCATGCTTGGACATTCTACTTTTCATCCCTACCCTTCGCTCTAGCCTAGCTGTCATGCCACATGTCAAACAATAAACCAATTACAGGATGTTGGAACTTCCTGTAGCCATTTTTCCAAAAATTCCTAATTCGTTAAAATAAAACTCCTAAATCAATTTCAATGCAATTTAATAACTATAAGACTATTAACTAATCAATTTTCAAGGGATCTGAGAGATATATGATGAAAATAGGTAGGCAAATGACATGTTTTGGGAGGAAAAAGGAGGTCATGGAATGGTACTAACACATGTGTTGACCTCACGGCATATTGCAGCAGTTCCGCGATTCACAAGAGCTGATCGACCACGATGAAACAACATAACTGATTTGCATCTGTTCTCAACCCATTCTGGATCATTCCTGTTCTTGCTCTCTCGGTGCTAGTGCTGTGTTGAACTGATGTATATCTTTAGGCATATAGTTTCCAGGTTTTGGGGAGAGATGTTACTCCCCTTTGTACTGTATAAAATACGGGTCATTCCTATATAAGGGGTTAGCCAGACCCTGCATTGTATTGTAACAACATTGTTTAAATTAATAAAATACAACCCTTTTGTTGTTCTATCTTTCACTGTGAGTAACACAACCCTGATAAGAGAGCTAGGCTCACTCTTCTGATCAGGTGCTGCATGTTTTATTGTTATGTATGTGTTGTTCATTGCTATGTTTATTTATTGATTGGTGTTGCAGATTCTTTAGATCACCGTGAATACATTTTTAAGTTCTGCAGTTGAGATTCTATTTCTATTTCAGCAATGCTTTGATTTGGTAATCACAAATCCTTGGTTGATGACAAATTGTAACCTTGCCCTTGCATATACCTTGCGTGTTACCTTGAAAATAATACGCACCCGGATTGATACATTAATGTAGGAAAAGGGGTGAATAAATTTTTCATACCTGGACACCAATAGGTGGGTGGCCACCAATATCCACTTGGATCATTCCTACCCCCTTAGGAAGAAATGGTCTCCATTGCGTTGAGTTCCTCCATGAGATGAGGAAACTTCTGCTGAACTTGTTCCCTAGTAAGCCATTTTCCTTGGTGCAGGAGTTGGCCGGCTTTGACAACTCGATACAATTGGATATTCTGCTGGCGAGCGTTCTTGATATGCATGTCCATGATCCGATCAGTTGCATCTTGTTCCATGCAGTATGGATTTAACTTTGTTGGTGTGAGATGTTCTGCAATATCAGATGTGTCCAGTAATGGTGGAAAGTATGGCCGAAGGCGATCCACATTGAACACTGGGTACAGGCCAAGGAATGGGGGAATGATGAGCTCAAAATCATTATCTCCCATAGCCTTGGTGATGGTGTATGGCCCATATCGAAGCAGGTGAATCTTGTGGTGGGGTCCAACGAGGCACTCCTTCTGCAAATGTAGTCAGACTTTGTCACCCACCTAGAACTTGTGTGGCACCCGATGCTAATCATGCCATTGCTTGTACTTAGCATTAGCTTTATCCAATATGTCATGGACCTCTTGCTGGATGCGTTGAATGTGCTCAATAAAGCTATTTTTCTTGTCGGCTTTAGACTAGAGCCGAATCTTCCTGAGTCATTGCAAATGGTATGGCCACATCAATGGGACATAGTGGCTAGAATCCTAAGCCCACATGAAAAGGGTTGTGACTAGTCGAGTTGTGGAGAGCCCAATTGTAGCTATGCTAGACATAGTGGAGGCTCTCATCCCATGTGTGTGGATGATTTGAGTTGTACATGTGTAGAATGTGTACGATCATCCTGTTGATGACCTCTGTCTGGCCATCAGTTTGGGGATGGAAAGCTATGGAATTAGTGTGCTTGGTGTCCAGCATTGACTAGAGACTGGACCAAAATGTACTAAGGAAAATGTTGTCCTGATATGAGATGATATATTGTGGGATCCCAAAGTGTACCCACACTCGTTCAAAGAAGAGTTTAGCAGTGACTTCTGCTATGATACTCTTCTTGTAGGCCACCATAATGGCCATCTTTGAGAATCTGTCGATGACGACAAAAACACAATTGTTGCCATGCTTAGTAGAAGGAAGGTATGACATGTAATCCATGGAGATGGATTCCCAAGGTCAACTAGGGGTAGGAAGCGGAGTATAGAGACCTTGCATCTTGATGGTCAGTTTGGAAATGGCGTAGGAAGTGCATGATCTAATGTACTTCTCGACACCCTGTCAAAGATTCAGCCAATATAAATACTTCTGCAGTACGACCACCATTTTCTCGACCCGAAGTGCCCAACCGCTCGACTGTAGTGTGCTTCCCAAATCATCTTCGCATGCTCGCTTGAAGGAACACAAAGGTGGCCCAGGTGGCATAACAGAGCATCCTGGAGGTCAAAATATGGAACTTACTGACCCTCCAAGAGCGTATGGTATGCGTTGCCGAATTCTGGGTTGCCTTTGTAAAGAAGTGGCCAATCAGAAGTATCATGCCCACAAGAGTTGAACACAATGGTTAACACCATGATCGATGGTCGGATGAGGCAGTCTACAACATTATTTGTGCTACCCTTCTTGTACTTGATATTCAAATGGAATTATTGTAGGCATGTGGAGCACTTTTGATGATGATCATTCTGCAACTTCCCTTGCATCTGTATGAACTGTAGGCATCGGTGGTCTGCGTGGATGATCGTTTCCTTCCCCAAGATGTAATTCTTCCATTGTTGGTAGGCTTGCATAATGGAATACATCTCTTTGTCATAAGTGCGATACTTCTAGACTATTTCTAAAAGTGTCTCACTATGATATGCCACTGGATGCCCCTGTTGGGTAAGGACTGCCCCAATAGCATAGTCAAAGGCTTTTGTCTTGATCTCAAATGGTTGTTGCAAGTCTGGTAATGTGAGCACTGGTGTAGAGCAGAGGCGATGTTTCAACTCTACGAATGCCTTCTGTTGATACTCAAACCAGAAGAATTTTTTTTCTCTCCTCCTTTGGTGACTTGACTCAAGGGCCAAGTGATATGAGAGAACCCCAACACGAACCTGCAGTAGAAATTGGAAAGACCCAGAAAGTTGTGGAGCTCTCTCAGAGTGGTTGGGGATGGTCAATCCTGAATGACTTGGATCTTGGTTGGATCCACATGCACCCCCCTTGATCCGAAAATGGGGCACTTAGGCTTCTTGTCCAACTTACAACAACCTCTCCCACTCCCAAAGCTTTAAATATTCCCAAGTCTTATTGATTAACCAATGCGAATTAATAAGTGCTTGATATTAAGGTGTATGCTGGTATTTGTTTAAACTGTTCAGGTGTTGTAAATTAGTGTGCTGAAATTGATCTATAATTACATACGATAAATACTAATGCAACAGTAAAACAAGCACATAAGACAACAATTTAATCTGGAGCTCACCCAAAACTCTTGGGCTACGTCTCCTTGAGCTCTATTCAACTTGACTAGGCTCTCTAGTATTATGGCAGGTCCTTTTACAAGCTCTTGGCTCAACTCCTACTGTTTTACGCCGAAACAGTGGGTTCAGTAACCATGTCATTCCTAGCTCTTGAAGCTATGGCTCTTGGCTTTTGGTCCTAGCTGTTGGCTCTGACTCTGGCTCTTCAGCTCTGGCTGTAGCTCTAGCTCTTCGTCTCTGGCTTCTTTGGCCCTCTATCAGTTTACAGCTCTCTTAGCTTTTCACTTGACTTCCAAGTGACTCCCTTGGCTGCTCTCTTTGTTTCTGCGCTGCCCCCTTTGCCTTAGCTTCCTACTTTGGCTTATTCTTATTCTCTGTTTCATGCAACAAAACCCCAACAACCTCAACAACCAACCACAACTTCTGTCTCTGTCGTTCTGTGGCTTTTAAGCCAAATCAATGATGTTGTTTCATTTTACCTCTCTGGCTCTCTGTCTTCCTATTTTGGTCTGCCCAAATCCCCTCTCTGAGCGTTAGGAATCATTGCTAAATGCCCTCAGGGATGGATGCCACCTATTATGTAACAGGAGAGTGCACCAGCGCTTGAAATCCCCCAATATAGCCATTCTCAGCTTACACAGGAAAATATACCAAACACGGGAAAAAATCCATAGAAAACACTGTTCACCATATTTCAAATTTTCATAAATGTGCTTTATAACATTATCGGTTTCACCCTTAGTTGCTGTAGCAAGTCGCGATCGCCCGTTAAGTGGCTTTCCATTTGTATTTATAAAATACATTAAAAACACTGAAAATCCCACTTATCGGGCTTGAAATCATATGTAACAGTATTAATAAACCCTTTCGGGTCCATAATATCACATCCGCGCATTTTCTTTGTAATTCATTTAATAAACGAAATAAATGAAATACATAGAAATCTTCCATTTGACTGATCTCAAATCATATCAAATAACATTTATATTTATTATCGGGTCTGGCTGATCGCATCACATATATGTATGTGTATGACCTCTCCTCTATGTAATTCTGATTGCGATATCATGGTGCGATTGATCACAATCGCATAATGCTCATGCCCCGGGCTAGTGTAGCGCTCTATTGTGGTCGTCGATTGCGATATCGCTCCGTTGCAATCACCGATTGTGATGTTGTGATCGCAATAATCATATATTATGCTCTGATATCCTTTGATAGCCACCACCGATTGTGATTGCCGATCTGATCTGGACCGTTGATTAGCCAGATCCGACGGCTCCTGTTCACTATCCCTTTGACCTCCGATGGGCTCAATTTTCACTATTTTCTCATGTTTTTAAGGCCCAATAGTGTTATCCGCCTTTTCCAAAACTTCTCCTTTTGCGATGGTTTTGACCTTTTAGGAGATTGTGAGGACTTAGAGGGTTTTTGGGACCCATTTTCAAGGGATTTTGCCCCTTTTTCCAAAGGATAAAGACAACTTCATTTTATGATAACTTCTGCATCCTAAGTTAGTTTTTGCCCATTCAAGTTGCGTTGGATTCAGAATGAAGAGATCTCCGCATTGAGACTATTTCTGAGAGCAGTCTGTGACTTTCATTTTCCTCTGATTTACAAAGGATTTGTGCCATTTGGCACCTTTTACCTCTTATATGAAGTCTTTTAGACTTAGAGGTTTATCCAGGATCCATTTTTGGATCACCCGTTCATTTATAATGTATCCCAGATAATGAACCTGGGTCATGCCAAAAGTACATTTCTCCAAATTGGCACACAGCTTGTGCTACTGTAGTGTTTGGAGAACTTGTCGGATGTTGTGGATGTGCTCTTCCCAACCCTGGCTGAAGATCAGGATGTCATCCAAGTATACCACTACAAATGAGTTGGTGAATGGCCTCAATATGTCATCCATCAACATCATGAAGGTTGTAGGAGCATTCGTCAACTTGAAATACATAATCAACCATTTGAAAAGGCCCTCCTTGGCTTTGGGCAATCTTCCACACATCGAAGGGTTTGATTGGTACCTGGTGATATCCAAACTTAAAGTCGATCTTGTTGAAATATTTTTCCCCCTTAAGTTGGTCCAGAAGGTCATCAATCCATGGGATCATGTACCTATTCTAGAAAGTGATCTTGTTCAATGTCCGACAATCAATACAGAGTCTCTAAGTCCCATCCTTCTTCTGTTCCAACATGATTGGGCTCCTACAGGGCGATGAACTCAGCCGAACGTGACCTTTCTGCAACAGCTCCTAAATTTGCCTCTTGATTTCATCATTCTCCAAAACGGAGCGCTGATAGATTGGTACATTGGGTAACAATGCACTTGGGGTCAGATTAATGGAGTGCTTGACTTGGCAGTGCAGAGGCACCCCTGCGAGGGAGGTGAAGATGTCCTCGTACTCCTCCACGACCTTGTCCATATGTTGTTGTCATGCGGAGGGGCCCTATCTGCAGGTTGTGGCCAGCATCTTCTTCTTTCTTTGAGGATGTATTATTAGGAAAACAAATTTCCTAGTTTTTCAAATGAGCTTACTACACTGTTTTGTAGTAACCAGAGAGATGGCAGTAGGTGATGCTACCTCTGGTATCCTGTACAACTTATTTCCCAATGTAACAATAACATCACGAGGCCTTGACTCATACACATCATGTCACTTCCAAAAGTATGGTTGGCCTAATAATACATCACAAATATCAAGGGTAGCAATGTCACATAATACCTCATCCTTGAAGGGCTTGATGCTGTATGGAAGGCGACATTGTTGGATCACGCGAAGATCCCGTCCTTGGTGTAGCCACTCGATGGTGTACGGTTGTGGGTGTGCTTTGGTCGGTAAGCCTAGCCGCTTCACGACCTCTGCTGCAATGAGGTTATTTTGTCTCCTGTTGTCGACAATGAATTGTAGTGGGTAACCCTTTACCCACATCTAGGAGTGGAAGAGACGCTCCTCCTCCTTTGGATCTTTAGGTTCCTCCTTCTGGATCTTTGTGATGGTGACGGTGGCATTGGGCTTCACATCAATAATCTACTTCCCTTTGTCATTCCCCTTGTCGGGTTCTGACTTAGAGTCAGAACATGCATTTTATTCTAAAACCTTTAGCTCAGCCACCATTGACTGCTTGGCCCAACACTCACTTGTGTTGTGGGTGGAGCTCTTACAGAAGTCATACCACTTTGCCGTGTCCTTCTTCGGCTTCACAGTGTTGTCCTTTGCTTGTTCCCTTGTTGGGCTGTCCTAGGCCGTCCCACCTTGGATTTGTCCTTTGTTCCACATTTTGGGGGCACCTTTCCCTTGCTTCGAATTTGCAGATCCAAAGCCTTGCTTCTTTTGTTTAAACTTCTGCTCGATCTTGACGACGTATCGGTACGCCGTGCTGAGTGAGGAGATGTCCAAGAACTCCATCTTGTCCTAGATTTATCTATGTAGGCAGTTGCAGTACTTGAGTACCAAATGTTTCTCAAAATCCTTGATACCCAACTTCGTACGAAGGGTATGAAAAACATTGGTAAACTCCGACACATCTTGGTCCCTTCCCTGCCGCAACATGGTCCACTTTATGTATTTGTCCTCGTAGCTCCCGACAGGTTAGTATTTCTCCTTGATGGCATCCCAGAATGAATTCCAAGTGGGAGCGACTAAAAAAAATGAGGTTTTACTTTCATTCTTCTGCTCACAATGGGTTACCCACCAGTCCTTGACTTGGGGGGAGGCTTTGAGAATAGCAAAAGTAATATTTTATTGGCTGGGAAAATCATGAACATAAAATTATCCTTCTAGTAGATTCAACCATTTATCTATGGTGTCTACATCTATTTGGCCCTCAATTATGGGAATGTCAAAGTTTACTTGTACCTTAAAAGGCCTGGAGCCTCCAGAGTGTCTGTTGGATGTGGATGCACTACCAGTGGGAAACCATTGAAGGATCTGGGCAAAGTTATCCATCATCGCACTCCTTAGTTTCTTGAGGGCCTCCTCGAGCAATATTTTGATAGGATATACTTCTACCTCGTCTTTCTTTTCTTCCCCCATGGGAGGCCATCGGGATTTATGAGGCTAGTATTGCAAAGGTTCAACCAGTTCGAGCCTTAACTCATTATATCCCGACCTAGTTGGGGACATGTAAAGAAAAACAGAGAAAGAGTAGACCGCTTTGATACCACTGATTCAGATTTAAATAGGAGCACAAAAAAATTATGGATATAACCATAAATACAGAGATTCAACAAAAATAACGCTTCCTTTCATTAATATCAAATAATGAAATATTGTTACAAACAAAATGGAAATGAGACTAGCTCGGGCGATGGTAGCTTATCTCTTAGAAGAGATGTGGCAGCTACATGCCTTTGAGCTGAGTTACAATGATGCTCAAGGGCATTTTTATTATTGAACAATAAGAGAAAACTCTAAACAACCAAAAACCTAACCTGAGGAGATGTAACACCAAGAGTTTATGGGCCCGTTGGGGTTAGTTGGGTAGCCAACTTCCCGGGGTCGTAACTTGGATATGTTATCTTCGTTTTATGCACATGATACCGAGTTGGAAATATATCTTCGAGGACTACAACTAAAAATGTGATTTCAATGAAATCACCCAGAGAAATATTGGCAAAAAACATTATTTAGGGCCTCAAAACGACTTCGAAAGTCCAGGACTTGAAAAACTACCAAAAATAGTAAACTATGCTACAATTAAGGAAACTGAAAAAGAATCTGACAGAACAATGGTGGGTATCCAAGTGGAATAGGTGGGTGGCCACCAATATCCACCTAGATCAATCTTGGCATACATAAAAATGCCCCATGGAGTTGTAAAAGTTGTCTTCTTTTGATCTTCTTGCTCTACTGAAATCTAGTTATAACCATAGAAACCATCAATCATAGATATCCTATTTGATCCTATTACTTTCTGTAGAATATGGTCCATTTTTGGAAGAGGATAGTTGTCTTTCAAAGATTCCCTATTCAAATTCCTGAAATCAATGCACAACCTGATTTCTCCATTTTTCTTTATCATAGGAACTAAATTAGCTACCCAATAATATCTAAGAGGAACAATTATTTTTTCTTGCAGTAGATTCTTTACTTCCTTCTCTATTAATGGGAGTAGTAAGGGGATGATTTTCCTTAATTTGTGCTTATAAGCTTTTACCCCTAGTTTTAGAGGAATCTTGTGCTAAATAATACTAGTGTCATATGTTTTCAGATCTTCATATGACCAGGAAAATATATCAACAAACTTCTTAAAAATATTTACATACTTCTATGGAACATCCTTATCCAGCCTCACCATCTTTGGTTGCTGCTGTGTTCCTAGCTTACAATCTTCAAGGTCTTCTTCCAATTCTGTTTTCTTCAGATTGACTGCAACATCATTCGAATTGAACAATCTCTCCAAAGGTACTAAGCCTTTTGGCATCACATTATGTCTGAGTTGTAATATCTTTTGATTTCCTATAGAATCCTTAAAAGGAAATCCATCTTTATGTTGTCCTTCAATTTATTATTCTTGATCAATCTCCAAATTGGCAAACTTACCAATCATTTCCAGAAAATCCTTGATCTTCTATTCATCTTTAAACACCTGCCAATGTTTAATATTATCTAGAATAGATGTCTTGTGTCTGATTTAAACTTCATATCTTAATCGGGGATTCAATGGAGGCTTGAAAGTACTAGTTGCAATTGCTAAAGAATCATCCAATCTATTTGCATCTCTAGGTACATAATGTATATTGAAAGCAACAACGAAATTGTCTACCAGATCCCAAGCTTCATTTCTGTAAGTCTTCAATCTTGGATGCTTTGCTTGACATTTATTCTTAATCTGTTTAACTACTAACTCTGAATATCCATAAATAGAAATGCATTGTATACCTAAATGTCTGGAATTTTGCAAACCAAGAATTAAAGATTCATACTCGGTAATATTATTTGTAGATTCAAATTCTAACTTATAAGTGAAGGGCATGAAATGACCTTTTGGGGAAACCAAAAGCATTCCTACTCCATTTCCATCTCTTGAATAAGCACCATAAAAATATAGCTTCCAAACTCCTTTGATTACCAACTCCTTACTTTCTATTGCTGAAGGGAGTTGCACCTTAGTGTCTTCAACAATTTCTCCTGTCTCTTGTAACATACAATAGGAAAAATCATCTTGTTCCTGACTATAAACAAGATAATTACTAGAACCCTCCTTTGTAATTGTTTTAAAAAATCTGGTCTCCCTACATAGCTCCTTTCCTCACCACCAAAAACAAGGATTATGGCATATGTAAAATCTAACATCAACACTCCTCCCAATTTGGCTCCCTAGGATCTAGATAAGAGCATTCCAAAACGTTTTGGGATATTTGCAACCACTACATCCATTATTATGCTTCTATCTAGAATTTGAGCCATAGAAACCACCAAGTCCTTAATTAATCCCACACACTTAACCTTTTTAGAATTAAATGAATACATATCCTTATAAGGCTTAGTAATCTGCAAGTTCAACTATTTCATAACTGAAAGAGGCATTAAATTGTGAGAGGCTTCAGAATCCAACATAGAGCTATGAAGAATAAAAGTATGCACAAATAAAGAAATGTAGAAAGGGGGAGTAGAAGAATCAACTTCTTCGACATGAGGGACAAACATTAACACTGGTCTATCCTCCTACAAATTAACTTTATCTGTTGCATGCTTATCCCATGAAATATTTATAAAATCAAAGACTTGTTTCTTATATGCTAGAGTTTTAATCAACTCAGTTAAAGGAATTGGAACTTTGAGCTTCTCTAATTCTTTTATCAAGTTAAAAGAATGGCCATGTTTATCTTGTTATTATTGAGTCACCTTTTGTTTCGAAACCTCATGAAAAAAATCCATAGGAGGCTGAACAAATTTACTCAATACCTCTGTGTCTAGTTTTCCTTTTGAACTTTCACCCTGCTAAAAGGTAACCTTTGGAACTGAATTGACCTACTGTTTTCCTCGATCAAGCTACTTTGAAGGTTTTTATGGAGTTGCCATGTGTTGAAGCACTTGATGTTTTTGTCCTTTTGCACCATCCTGTACCCTCGACCTTTTCCTTGATCTAAGGTCATACTTCTTATGCAATTCCGTTTGCATGAAATTTGTGAATCTTTGATAATAATCTTCAATTTCATCCTCATCTAAAGAAATTGGAAATTCAGAATGCAAATCTTCACTTCTAATCATATCCTCTTCTTCCCCATACAAAATATAGATATGATTATCCTATTCCTTGAGAAATTCCTCCACTGCTACCTCTGTTCCATCTTCAATGTACAGAAGTGGCTGTATCTGATCTTGATCCTTTCTTTCTCTCTCCATTATTTGCAGTGGCTATCTCCAAAATTGAGGGTTGAAATTTCTATTTTGGACTTGCTGGAACTGTCTTGGTGCTTCTCCAATTCCATCTTCACTAATTTGTTAGACATATTTTTAATGACTTTGGTTATTTCATCTAGTTTCTGTTCTTGAGAATCTTTTCGCTGACTGGAAATCTTTGTTTATTCTTCTTTTCCTTTTCCTTTATATTTATTTGGTTCTTTTGGCTTAATTTTTCCTACAACAGACAAATTTTATTCAATTGCAAGTGCATCATTCTGTATTTGGTCCAAAGTAGAAGATCTCCTCTCCCTTAGAGTGAAACAAAAATCAAAGGCAAATGCTCCTGCAAATTCTAATTTTTCTCTTGTAGGAGGTGGATTAATTTCTTTAGGCAAACTATTATACAATTTATTGAATCTCTTAATGAAATCATTAACTCCTTCTTAAGGTTTTCTCTTTATAGCATTGAATTCAATTAAAAAGTATCCATGATCCTTGTTTTCACCTCATCTCCGTTTAAAATTTTTTTCTAACTCTTCTGAAGTATTAATAGAATTAACACGAATAGTTTTATACCACTTCGTTGCCTCCCCATCTAATGATTGAACAAATAATCTCATAACAACATCTAAAAATTCAACGTTCAAGTTCTCAGCAAATGCACAGAACAAAGCAATATGCTTCTCTGCTATTATCTCATCCTCCCTTGTAAATTTGGGCAACAAATTCAAATAATATTGTGGCATTTCATTAATTGGTTGAGCTAGATTCAAAGGTGCATATCTGTTCAGCAGGAAAGCTGGGATAGCCATATTTTGATTTGGAAGAGAAACAAAAAAGCTTGCTGCTTGAAAAATAAATGACTGAGGTGGAATAGAAGAAATAGGAACTGGTTGAATAATACTAGAAACATATTGATGGGAAGTTTTAACTTCTCGAAATTCAGGAAAAGAGAGAGAAACCAACTCAAATTTTTTTCTTCTAAAGTTGGTCCAGGAAACATAGTTTGAGAGGATAAATAACCTTCTTGAAGAAAATCAATATTTTTAGCAATTTCTTATGACTTAACACCAAACAACTGTTGACCAGAACTGATACCAGGAGCAGACAGAGTGGGGTTTGGGGTAACAGGTGATTTCAGTTTCCAAACTCCCCAAGAAACTAACTTCTTTGGGTCTGAAAGAGCAAGAATTTTCTGTTGCGAGGTATCAGACCTCATATGTGGTCTTTTAGGAGCCAAGGTTATTGTCTTAGTGAGAGACTTATCCTAATCACTTTCTTTTCCCACCAACCAAAGAAATGATTTTAATGTAAAAATTCAAGGAAGAATAATTTCAAATTTTCGTTCCCCAACAATGGTGCCAAAAAATGTTGTACCTTGGGAGACAATCTCTGGATGAAAGGAGATCAATGCCCAAGAAATTTATTCATAACTGTAAAAGAACTAATTGATTGTCCCATCATTTTATAAAACCCCAGAAGTCTAATTAAAACCCTTTAACTTTCCATATGGAAACAATATTTCCAAAGTGGCCTTCTAATGTTGGATACAAATGAAGAAAGAACAAAAAGAGGTGATAGCAGAAAATTTTAGATAATAGCTTCCTTGCACATAATATTTTATCTTCAACTTTAGAAGAGATATGAATAATAAGAAATGAAATGCAGGAAAGAGGAGCACGTCTTTAAGGTTTTTTAACTTTTATTTATATAAACTCAAACTCACAACGTTGTAAAATCAAAGCTCACAACTTCATTACTCTTTTATGAAAGGAATAATAAACACAAGATGAAACGAGAAAAACTTATCATACCCAAAAAATTATGGAATCAATGTGAAATTTTTATTCATTAATACATGAAAGGTGAAAGTACAAAGTTGTATTTTCCTCTGAGGTCCAAAATTCCAGAACCCTTCCAATGCCTTAGAAATTCTTTTTTTATACAAAATTTCAAAAGGACAGTTATGAAACTGTCAACCTTCTAAACTACTTTAGGATCAACTGTCATCTTATTCGAATATTACATTTAGGAAATAAAAATTACATTAATATGATATATTTGTGCTAAAGAATCCTAAAACTTTTTTGCTGAAAACATCTTTGTCACTGGGTGATTTGTGACTTAGGAAGAGAAGAATGTCCTAATGCATCAACTGCTTGGGGTGCCATCCATTCTTTGCACTTTCTCTAGATATCCAACTTTGCATTTGAACTGTTCATGAACTTGACATGACGCATCCTAAATTCAATGATTTAGCTGTACTTTGTCTTCTCAATAAATAGTGTCCATGAGTGGAATGTGAGAGGATGAACCCGCTAAGGAAGCTATCTTTGACATTTTGGTTAATTGAAATGATGGGTGACTGTGTAAATACCTAGAAATGACAGACAATTATGACTTGGAGTTTTGCTGGAGAATACGGAGGCCATGACAACAAGAGAAGGCAATAAAAGTACATGAAAATGGATTACAATGAACACTTATAGGTTAAATGGAAGAGCAGGAGGGAAAAGTGAGAATTCAATGCTTCCGTATAAAATTAAATTTTCTTGCAGGTTGCAGTAAATGAAGAAATGACGTGAATGGATGATAGTTGGCGAAGAGAAAAATTATGTGGCATAGAAGGTGGTGGGGGCAGCCTCACTTGTTGATGACAATGCGGGGGTAGTCTTCAGTACGAGACATCTTCAGAGGAGTGCCTCTGCAATCAATTTGAGCCATAGTTTGGAACTCAATAGGCTCTTGCGAAAGTCTTTGTGGAGGTACACCTCTTGCTAACATCCATGCATTTTGCGCTGTTGGGTTTATTCCATCTCATGGGCCACGTCGCACGATTCATTTCCACTATGATACATGCCCGCCTTTTAACCTTTTGAATGTTGAGCCGAGACCCACTGTCAGGCTTAAGAATTGCACTAACTCTTATTAGTGCATTAACAAATAACCCAAAGTGCTTTCAAGCATTATTATATATTTTTGAAAACATATTTGATTTTTTCAATTTTTTTTACAAGATATGCTAAAATTTAAAACAAGTTACAACATCTGGCTCCCCCTGGGGATAATGCTTTTTAATCTCAATCTTGAATTTTTTAAATTTCAAGAAAGATAATAATTTTGAAAATATAAAATTTTCTTTCAATATATATATATATATATATATATATATATATCTATTTATTTATTATTATATTATTTTTTTAATTTTAATTTAATTTTATTATTATTATTTTTTTTGGAAAAGAAAATTCATAATTTCAAAAGGAGAAATTACATGTTGTAGATGCCCGAAGGCATATGCTATAAGCGTGGCTGTCTATCCACTGTCAAAAACTAGTATTTACAATGAAACCCAAAGGGTATGCTATGCTGGTTCAAATACCACAATAAAAAGTTCAAAAATCACCCACACAGGTGTGTAGTACTGTCCATATGTACAATATCTAAATATATACAATATCAAAATTGCAATAAAGTTCAAAATCGGGCTGCTGATAATTTAGGGACTGTTGCCCCTCTATAGTCCCCCATCTATATATGGCCTGTGAAAATAGTGATATATTCCGGCAGGTGTATGTTCGGCTATCATCCACTCTCCTACAGGGCGATGCGTCGCTTCTTTCGATAGCATGTCAGTTGTTTCATTTCTTTCCCTGTAGATGTGAGAAACAAAAATCTGATCAAAGAATGTTTTGAAAAAAACAATTTCTTCCATAATAGTTCTCAAAGAGTAAGCAGAACAAATAGTTGAGTTGTTAAACCAATCAGTCACAATCTTTGAGTCTCCAAATATTTGAATGTTTTGGCATTGTTGCAGGATGGCAAAATATAATAGATGGTGTAGTGATATCAGTTCAGCATGATTATTAGTGCCCCGTCCTAGTCCCATGCAAATATGGAAATATTGTGATTCAGATAGGTAGAAACATATGCCCCCCCCACAGCCATGCTGTTGGGTGGCACCATCAAAAAAGGCCCAGGGTAATGATGTGTTTATCTGTTCCTGCCAAATGATCCTAGGTCTCTTTTGTCTCTCATCACTAGGAAGTTCTTCAAAAGTAGTGCAAATTTGTGGAGGGAGTAGGTTCCAGTTCACAGGTTTGTCTTCAAAAATTTTGGTGTTTCTCTTGAGCCATATGTACCATGGAACAAGTAGGGGAAGGTTTCTTGTTTTCCCCACAGCCGTAGTACCCCACCAGGTGTCCCACACTGTAGTAATATCAGCATCCTGCCAATTCATATTCATATTTAGAGTTTGTAGGACTTGTGACCAAATGCTCCTGGTGGTCGGACATGTAAGAAATAGGTGCTGGGTCGATTCTTCTCCTTGGAGACATAGGACACACTGAGTAGGACCCAAAAAATCCCTCCTTTTTAGATAGGATCCAGTGGGGATCTTATTTTCTAAAATGTTCCATATCAACAGTCTGGTATGCAGTGGAGCTTTTAATTTCCATAAGGAAGCCCACCAGCTTCTTAAAACCTCCGGTTTTTGTCTGCAATGATGATGTCATAGCCATGTTTAGAAGAGTATTGTCCTAATTTTGAATGTGCCCAAATAAGTTCATCCTCTTCATTCTTTAATCTAACATGCGATTCTATGAGTGCCTGTATATAGTTATGCCATGTTCTACTCCATTCATTTGGTAAGTTCCAGTTCTGTTCGGTCAGCCAAGCTTGAGAATGAAATGTTGTGTTCTGTTGATCACCAATTTGCCTAATAAACTTTATGCCCTTGCTGTTTAGATTATTTATCAGTCCAACTGGTAGCAGATGGGAATTTCCACTGCCCGACCATGGGTCAATTCCAATGCAGATTGAGGCTCCATTGCCTATTTTCCATAGTAAGCCTTCCTTGATAATGGAGATTGAGTTGAGTATGGCCCTCCAGATCACCGAAATGCCTTTTTTGTTCCATGTTGGACTTCTGATCCAGCCTATGATAGTAGATAGCCAGATATATTTGTGTAGGATAACTTCAGCCCAAAGACTTTTTTTCTTGAGTAGTAACCAACTCTGTTTTGTGGCTAAGGCTTGGGAAAAGGCCGGAAGTAGTTTACGACCCCAACCTCCCCACTTCTTTGGAGTAGCAATTTTAGTCCATTTAACCAGGGTAAAAGGTTTTCCCTCCTTTCTTCCATTCCAGAGAAATTTGCTACAGATTTGTTGAATTCTGTTAAGGATCCCTCTTGGAATCCAGGCTAGTGACATCCAGTAAACCGGGTTGGCTTCGAGGACTGTTTTGATAAGAATTAGTCTGCCAGCCCTTGAGAGGAATCTGTGACACCAACAATTTATTCTCTTCTCCACTTTTGTGATGAGCCAGGTCCAATTAGCAATTTTGTATCCATCTGGTTTTAGTTTGAAACCCAAATATTTAAGTCCCTCCATTAGATCAGTAGTTTGAAATGGAAATTTTTGTAATGCTAATTGAGATTCCTATTGAGTACATTCAGATAGAGAGATGGTGGATTTATCTTTGTTAATCTCCATTCTCGTAGCTCTACAGAATAGATTTAGTATCTCCTTTGATGATGTGGTGTCCTGGACACTCCCATTCAGAAAAATTAAGATGTCATCTACAAATAATAGATGTGTAAGATAGAATTGGTCCATAATTTTTAGTCCTCTGAGACCCCCTCTTCTTTTTTCTGAATCAATTAGCCTGCTTAATCCTTCCATTACTAATAAGAATAGTAGTGGTGATAAAGGGCATCCCTGCCTTATCCTTCTATCTATATTAAAGGATGGAGTTGCAGATCCATTTATGAGTATGGCAAAAGAAACAGTGGAGATGTACCCCATGATCTAGTTGATGAGAGCAGGGGGAAGACCCAAATGAGTGATAATCATCTTGATATATAACCAATTTACTTTGTCAAAAGCCTTTGACAGATCAATTTTGAGAGTGAGTCCCTTGATATTTTTGTGCTTGATGGAGTGAAGGGCTTCCTTGGTTGAGCCAATAGCATCCTGAATATGTCTATAGTGGAGGAAAGCAAATTGTTCCTGTGAGATGTGGTTAGATAAAATGGGCTTGATGTGGTTGGCTATGATTTTAGAAATGATTTTGTATAGACAGTTGCAAAGGGAAATGGGGAGAAAATCATTAAATGAAACTGGTGAATTAGTCTTAGGGATCAAGGCCAAGTAGGTGAAGTTGATGGGCGGATGGATGTGTCTAGTGATTATGCTTTCTTCAATGACCGCAAGCAGATCCTGTACCAGCAGCTCCAGAAAAGCCAAGTAGAACTCAAGCGGCTAGCCATCCGGGCCAAGACTCTTGTCCTTCTTTAACCATTTAAGTGTTCCTTCTAGTTCCTCCATGATGACCTGTTGTATCAAATCCTCTACTACTTCTGATTCCACAAACCTAGGGAAATGGCCAGCCAAGTTAATGATGTCCGAGAGGGTGATGGATGTCGGCACTGTAAATTGACTTTTGAAGTGGGTAATCCCCAACCTGGCTAAATGAGGGTGAGTAGAGGCCCATCCATCAAGCTCACAGGGCAGTTGCCAAATAGTGTTGGTGGCTTTTCTACCTTGGCAAAATTGTGGAAGAACTTTGTATTTCCATCTCTTGCTTGTATCCAAATGGCTCTACTTTTCAACCTCCATTATTCTTCCTTTTCAAGTAGAATATTTGCCTTGTGGTTTTCCAGATTAATCAGATGTAGTTTTGTATCATCCGATAAGAAACCATGCCCCTGTTCATCCATAAGATGGGCAATCTATAATTCTATGTCTTTTAGATTTTGTTCTTCTCTCAATTTATTCCGCCTTGACCAATTCTTTGTCATATTACTGAGATTTTTAAGTTGAATATAGAAGTCATCAACCATTCTCTACTCTCTGAGCGGGGGCTGTACTCTCTAGAACTCAGTCACCAGATTGATGAAGTCTGGGTCTTTTAGGTATCTAGTGAAAAATTTGAAAGGGGCACGAGGCTTTTTAGTTGGACTAGAGATTTGAAGATATATGGGGAGGTGATCAGAAGATCCTCCAGTACCAACCCATTGTCTATATAGGGGAAGGTTACAGAGGAGATCTTCATGGATCAAAAAACGATCTAATCTCTGACCCAAGGCAGCTTCACCCGTCCTCCTGTTATGCCATGTGGGCATTTTCTTGTTCATAGGAACATCTACAAGTTTGAAGGTATCCAGTAGAGTGATCATCTGATCCGATATAGGGTCGATCTATGAATGATGTCCCAAGGATTCTTCCATTCCCAAAGAAAAATTTAGGTCCCCCCCAATAATGGTGGTGCTTGAGACAAGATTATGTTTCAACAAGTTGTGCCAAAATTCCATTCTATTCTGATTCGGGGCATATATGTTAATCACTTTTAACTGGCACCCAAGCTCACTCACAAAAATATCCATTCCGATGAATCCCAATCTGCCCCATGAGGAGATATGCTTGATTACTTTAGGGTTATAGCCTATAGCAAGGCCACCAGATCTGCCAATAACATCCATGCCCTGAAAAACCCAACCCGGTAGGATAGAGAGGAGGGTTTTGGTAATGAGGTCAGAGTTACCAAGGATTTCCTGTAAGAAGAGTATGTCATATTTGGAGCCATGTAAAAGACGCTTGAGAGCCAATCTCTTTTTGGGGTTGGCTAATCTCCTGCAGTTGTAGGAGAGCCAAATCATGGGGAGACAGGGGATGAGGGCTCAATGGCTCTAAGTTCCCTTTCAATGGTGTATTGACGACCCCTCGCTACATCAGCCACCACCATCTTGATGGTCGATTTGATCTTGGATGGTCGCCCTCTGGTGGGTTTATATTTCTTGGTTTGACCAGGGGAAAGGCCCAAACCTAGATGAGGAGTCTTAGGTCGAGCTCTGGATTGGAGGTTGTAGGGATGGGAACCCATCCCAGAAGGGGAGGAAGTATGTGATGGGGGAGTGGTAAATTCCCTGAGGGAAGTAGGTGTAGTTGAGAAAGTGGGGGGTGGAGGAATGATGGAGCAAGGGATGGAAGGGATAAAGTAATGTGCAGAGGAGGGGGGATGCAAAGATGTTTGTATAGAAGTAAACATAACATCTGGAAAAATCACAGAGGTTATGGGGATATAACCATTACCTGGGAGAGGAGTCGCATCCGCAACAGATTTGGAGTGAGTCTGAGGAGGTGAGGTCGTAGTTTTTCGCCGATTTTTTGCCTTTTGTGTAGCACCCACCGCAGCCTCAGATGGTGTCTGTTCTTGATTATGATCTCCCTTATTTAGCTCTTCAGAGTTCTGTTGCTTAGTCCCCTGAGAGTTCTCTGTAGTCACCGAAGAAAGCAGTGGGAAATCCTTGTATAGGTGACCTACTTTGTGGCACCTCCTACAGCAAAATTGGACTCCTTCATAGTCCAGAAGTTGTTTGCGCGAGAAGTGTCTCCTGTGAAGGGTGATTTTTTCCTCAAGCCCTTCCCTGGTGTCAAGATGCACCAATATCCTCGCCATTGTCATAATGCCAATCTTTTCGTAGGGCTGGTCATGCTCAAGGTATGTTCACAGAGCATCTCCAATACGTTTGAAAACCGGAGGAGTCCAAAACTGCATGGGCAAACTAGGTAGTCTAACCCAAATAGGCCCCGCTCCTAGCTGTTCATGCTCCGGACCGAAAAGTGGATCCCATCTCTTCAACAGTACAGGAGCAAGCTCGATGTGCTAGTAGTGCGATAATATCTAGTCCATGTACTCCTCCCTATGAAAGCGGAGGGCAAACCGTCCTTTGGCCAAAACCCTAATCAAAGGTAGATTTTTCAACAGAGAACCCCATATCTCCATGGTCCATTGACGTAGTCACTCCACTAAATAGTTCCTGCCTCGTACACGACCAGCTAAAACTTTCCTTGCCGTGTCCAAAGCATCTGCCATGTTAACGTCTTCCCCAAATGTCAGGTTTATGTCCGAATCCACCTCTCTGAGGCACCGACCCTTTTTGGGTTTGTTCGTGCGCCGGCCCGTGGGGTGTTCGCGGAGCAAGCTTTTGCACGGTTCCAAGGAGCTATGCTGGGCCGACTATGCAAGTTGAGAATTTGGTATAGCAGAGTTGAAGTAGCTAGATCGAATCGAGGAATGGGGGTTGAAACTGCACAACCTCGGTTGAAAGTAGGACTATGCAAGCTGCGGGAGACTGGAAGGGAAAACTGGAGCCAAGGAGATGGAGGGAGGGTTCATAGGCAGGAGCTTCTGTGGGGGATATGGCAAGGGGGAGTCAAAAGAGGGTGAAGCCTGCAAACTGGTGCCAAGGAGATTCAGAGTGGCTGGAGAGAGGGCGGAGCATTCCAATCCAGGTAAGTCTTCAACATTGACAGTAGTGGGTTTTCGTTTTCTGGAGGAGGGCGAGTGTTGCAGCGTCAGCGCAGCAGCTATCTTCTAAAGCGGTTTATTCTG
>APFE031754536.1:0-12845 GCA_000404065.3 Pinus taeda
TTCCTTTTTGTAACCACCACTATTTAATGAATATTATAACATATTCCATGGGTTCAGAAATCTTAACATTAATATTTCAATATTAACATGAATATTCGAACACATTCCTTTCCATCATAAAACATGGATTTGTCACTAATTCTAAATATATATTGATTAAAAATACTTATAAAATATGCAAAACACAAACACATACACAAAAAAATACAATCAAAAACATTTGAAATTATATCATAAAACATAAAATCGTAATTAATTATAAGAATATATTAATTAATAATTTTGATTTTCAAATACTCACATTGAAGAGTGGTGGTTACAAAAAAGAATACATTTTCATTCATGATGTCATGTTCATTTACCAAAATAAGTGAGCTCTTATTAAATTTAAGATAGATAAGTTATGAAAGCAATCAATTCATTTGAAGTGTAGTTCTTCCATTGGATACTATGCATGCCTAAAATAATCATATAAGTTATTTGTATAAAGTTATTCTAATATTTTTTCTATGTTCACGAATTTATAGAGATACAAACACAAACAAACAAACGAGTACGTTACATAAAATAAAAACACAAATATTTAAAATTGTACCATCATAAAACATGGATTTGTAACTACTTATCAATAGATATTGATTAAAAATATTTATAAAATAATTTGATTCTCAAATATGTATTGAATAATGATACTTACAAAAAAATCCATAGCCATTCATGATGTTATGGCCATTTGTAAAAATAAATGGAATTTCGTTAAACTAAATCGTGATTTGAACATATATAGTTTAATACACATTTAATTAATTGGAACTGTAATTCTTGCATATTATATTTTCTGTGTCTAAAATCATCATAAAGGTGATTTGTATTATGTCAATAGACAATTTGGGCAATGACCTTCCTTTCTTGTGTGCTAAAATTATACACAAACAACATCATAAATAAATAAAGGAATACATTACATAAAATGAAAACACAAACATTTAAAATTCATCATAAAACATAACCTCTAACTAATTATAAAAATCATATCAATTAAATTAAACAACAATTTAAAGATTAATAAGTTAATATACAAATTATGCTCATTATAAAAGTATTTTATGACATTACATATGTGTAAAAATATTATACACAACAAACGACCACACACAAACAAAATCACAACAAATAAATACATAGCTCAAAGTAAAACCACATACATTTAAAATTCTATCATGATAAAACATCAATTTGTAAATTTTATGTTTATTTTCTTTGTATTTATCATAAATATGAGGGCCATTTGCAATCTTTTTAATTTTACATTGAATGATTTGGGTTACAAAAGAATCCATGGTCATAGTCACCTTTGATGTTGTGATTATTTGTATTGTTGAAAAATATATATTGATTAAAAGAAATCATGAAAACTTGTGATTTTCAATCATACAAGAATTTGCGATGATTCTTATAGGGAAAACCCACAGACATTGTTACTTCTGTTATTGTCACGGTCATTTATATCTATACAGTTAATTGACTAAAAATATTTGTGAAATTTTGATTTTATACTAAATAAATTTAACAAGTTATAAAATCCACCCATTTTGTACCATAAAAAATTTACTAACTAATATACTAATTATGATCTTACATTTATTAAATTAAATAAAAAATTGATTATAATGTAAGATAAGAATATATTAATTAAGAAATCAAATTAAAGGTTGATAGGGTAACTATGTCAAGAGGACGAGATCGGTGTGATGGCTAGGGTTTCTAATTCTTTCCACTTTCCTTATGCAGTCGAGTTCCTTTAGACATTGGATCAATCTTCTGCGTCATTTCTAGGGAATGATCTCACTACACACGGGTCTGATAATGGAGCTTTTTAATGGTTTGAATATTGGTTTTGGTCTCCTGTGCAGGGTTGAAGACACACAATCTGGGCTATCGACAATATCATTTACCAGATCATGGAAACAGAGTATTTTCTCACCCCTTGCATATGCGATGGCATAGAAGGAAGCAAAGGACATCACGCTCACAAGTTGGAAATGGATCTGTGAAGGATTAAGGTGACTCTAGAGAATAGATCTTATCCATGTCTTCTCTTAGTCAGAAGAGAAATAATGGTCAGATTTGAAGGAAAAAATCTAGCTATAGAAGTGAATATTCCACCTTGAATGCTTCATTTCATAGATCTATTGTTAAAGACCCCAGATCTGGAAATTCTCAATCCCCCGAGCATAATAGGTTGTTGAAATTAAGGAGTAGCATTAGATATGGAGAGTCTACTTCGTATTTTTCCGAATCAAAATTTTTGTCCATCATAGTGGGTGTGTTTGGTCATTTTGCCACTGCTTATGAATTCAATACTACCGCGACAATCCCTCTCAGTCTTTGTAACTTCACACTTATCCCTTGATTCAACTGAATATATTCATGACTGTTAAGTGCGGGCTCCAAATTTGGGAACTATGGTAGCCTATGAATCCATGAAAAACACAATAATATATGCAAAAAATATGAATCTCAAGCACTATTATGCAGATTCAACAACTTTTGGCCAAAACCAATGGATCTCTTCCATTAGATATTCACAAATTGGACAATAAATTCTGAGACTCAACTTTACTCCAGGGTATTTTTCATAGTAAAATTTTCATCATGAGAGGATTGTGAATAGATATTGCAAAAAGTTCCATGGTTCTGGGGCTCTGCGACACTTTCTGTCACCCCTTGGTTCACAGATTTTGATGCAAGTACAGTGGTAGTATCTAGAATGTCCGTTTCGGTTAGATTGCATAATGTACCTTATATTTCTAGATCCATAAAGTACTAGAAGCCATTGGGAAAATATCAGGGTGATACATAAAGAAACATACACAAATATTTGAACAAAAAATATACACAATCGCAAAAATGTGTGGAGGTAGACATCAACTAATGATTGACTGATCATATTATCTTAACACATAATAATCATTACTCGACACAGTTCCTAGATTTTTAGAACACAACATTTAGATGCCAAATATGCTGAAAAATGAGACATCTACAAAATTCATGTCATGATTCCAAGAAAGCGACTAAAAGGAAGAAAAAAATAGGAAAATAACACAAGGGATCGATATTTCCACAACACTTACCTAACGAAGAAGAGGATGATGAAGAAATGGGTCCTCCTAGTAATGAAGAAGCTTAAAATCCACAAGGAAACATAGAAAAGGGAGCGTTAATCATGAATTTTTAGGAACTTGAGCACACACACTGAGGTAGGAGATGATCCCTGTAGCAATGGAGACAGGGGGCTTAAAATATCATCATGTATATGAAATTTCCGATTTAGTTAAGGAAGATCCAACAATGAATGAAGGGACCCAGCCAGCACTTTTAACGACCATTCCTTACAAGGGAGAATAGCGTAAGGTTAAAAAGAAGAAATTGAGAAAACGGTGACATGTTTACCACTATTTTGAAGTTGTATTTTTGGTCTCTCTGATCACCAATTTTGATTGCCATGATTGAATGCATTGCCAACATCTACAACACGTAAGATTTTTCGTGATGAAAAAAAATATATTAGTTAAAAATAATTATAAAATAATATGATTTTCATATACACATTGAATAGTATAGTGGTGGTGACAAAAAAAAAACTGTCATTCATGGTGTCATGGTCAGCTATCAAAATACGTGAAATTTTATTAAATTGAAAATGGATAGGTTAATGCAAGCATTCAATTCATTTGAACTGTATCTCTTCTATTAGATACTATGGATTCTTGAAATAATCATAGAAGTTATTTGTATCAAGTTTATTGACAATTTGTTTAGCGACCTTCCATATGGTATATTATAATGAAAGTTTTTTGCATGTTTTGGAATTCATAGACACATAAACACAAACAAGAGCAAAGACAAACAAGTAAATACATTACATAAAATAAAAACACAGACATTTAAAATCCTATCATCATGAAACACCCATTTGTAACTAATTATAAATACTTATAAAATAATTTGATTCTAAAATATGCATTCAATAATGATACTTACAAAAAAAATCCATGGTCATTTGCAAAAATAAATGAAATTTTGTTAAACTAAATCCTAATTTTAACATATATAGTTTAATACACATTCAATTAATTGGAAGTGTAGTTCTTGGATATTATATTTTTTCTTTGAAAAATCATCACAAGTGTGACTTGTATCAAGTCAATAGACAATCTGGGCAATGACCATCGATAGAACATATTCTAACAATTTGGGAAATGGCCATCCATATGGCATATTCTAATGAAATCTTTTCTCGTGTTCTAAAGTCTATACACAAACAAGAGCATAAAGAAACAAACACATACATTACATAAAATAAAAACACAAACATTTAGAATTCCATCTTCATAAAGCATCAGCATGCAACTAATTATAAAAAATGATTAAATAAAATATAATGTTAATTGAATAGTGCTGCTTACAGAAATTCAAATTCATTCATGATGTTGTGGTCAATTGCAGAAATATTAGATTTTATTAAATTACAATTACAATTTAAATATTAATACTTTAATATACAAATTCTACACTTTGGAAAAGTAATTATTGTATACGATATTACATATGTGTAAAAATATTATACACATACAAACATAAACAAACAAACATAGGAAAATAAGAGAACAACAAAAAAATGCATAGCATAAACTAAAACCACATACATTTAAAATTTTATGACCATAAAACATTAATTTGTAAATTAATTTTTAAATTCTATGTTTATTTTGTTTGATTTTATCATCATCAAGAAGGGATTTTGATATATTTTTAAATGTGCATTAAATGATTGTGCTTACAAAAGAAAAAATTGTCATAGTCACTTGTGATGTTGTGATTATTTGTATAGTTAAAAGTATATATTATTTAAAACTAATCATGAAAACACATTATTTCAGACATACAAAAAATGGCGATGATGCTTACAAAGAAAATCCAAAGCCATAACTTTTTGTGATATTATAACAAGTTACAAATTCCACTCTTTCTGAAGCTTAAAAAATTAATTAACTAATAAATTGTTTATTGATTTTTTTTAAACTAGGGTTGTTCATTCATTATTAATATCAGTTTATTTAAAAATTATTGAATTTATAAATTCATTTGAAGAAGAGAAAAATAAAAAGACATAATAAAAAGGAAATACCCACAATAACCATAATCACAACAAAAATTCCTCACAGATAGTCATAACCATAGTTATCTTGAGGGCGTAGAGAGAGAGAGGGGAAAGCCCTTCCCTCAAAATAAATACAAATTTTATTAATATGGTGTTTGAGCTTTTACAAATTATAATATAAATTACAAATATATAAATAAATTTCAATCTGAATCATCTTCATTCTCCAGTCTCCATCTCCCTACAAAAACATTAGAAAACATATATTAATAATAATATATGGAGGAAAATAATTAGAATGTTAAAATTTTGTAAAATGATTTACAATAAAATGAAGAAAAAATAAAATAAAATTTATCACTTTATTATATGCACTAAGAAGGATTAAAATGGGTTTCACCTAATATTTATCGAGATCTTAAGTTGAAAATCTAAATATAAGAGATTCTAAAAGTTAAAAAAAAACTAAATAAAATATAACGAGACTATTAAATTTTCTTAAATCCTTTCATTAAAATTAAAACTAAAGTATAAATCTAAAATTAAAGAAATAAGACACATATATCAACTTAATATCATTCAATATAGCCATAAAGTTGTTATTCTCTTCCATAAATGTGATTTATTAATAAAACATTTAATAAAAAAAAAAATAATGATTAATTAAAAACTGACTTGCAAGTGTGGAATTTCTCAAATTACTTATCCCATCATCCAATAATGGCCAATGGTGAAGTATACTATCCTACTTCATTCCCCTCGATGAAGAAAGTGGGAAATTCCAATGATGTCCCTTAGGAGATCCTACCCCCCATGAACCTAGTAGAGCCATCGGGCCTATGTATTTTTTTTCTAAGTAAAACTAATCTATTAATAAAAACATAATGTACAATGAGGCATCAGCCTCTATGGGACCAGGTCAACCATCTGACCACTTTAAACAACAAGATTTGAAGACTAGACTGCCCCAGATGGGGAAACCAGTCCGAGAATGAGATAAAATTTGATTCATTCTACCCACATAGGGGCAACCATTACAAAACTCAAAATTTACTAACAAGAAGACTGTAAAATTAAAAAAGGTCTACCAAAATGGGCCACTGCAGAATTCAAAAACACTGGCCAGTATTAACCATTATAAAACTAGAAAAACAAAACTCAGATCCCTAACAAGACACGTGACCTGTAGCACGCAGCTACAAGGTGTCTTACGATGGTGGATTTTCTTCCACGATCAGACACCAACCATAATCTTCAGAGTTAGTTTCCGTTGCATGTCTGCCACCTGTATTGTCGTAAGGCTCCTAGTCATCCACTTGTATTCCTTTGTCTTTGCAGGTGTTGTTGCCTCCTGCAGTCTTCTGTCTGCTGTTGGATGAATTGTCCATTTCTATTGGTGGGCGGATGGAGCTTGGATCCCCATGGATATTGACAATCAAAGGAGAGGCTTGGTGCATCTCTTGGTTGTGTTCTAGAACAACATATGAGATAGGGAGTTCCCGGAAGTCCACCGTGACTGTGACGATGATTACTGACCGGTCCATGGAGCAGAGAAACCTGAATTGAGCCTACTAGGATGTAGCAGAGAAATCTGTGTGCTGGTTGGTTCCACTGGCACACTGAGCCTCACGGGAGCTAGCTCAACCTCGGCCGCTACGAGTATCCTGATATCTCCCCTAGAAGTGGGAAGAGGAAGGGTTGGGGGGTTGGGAGGCTGAAGGGGAAGTAGAAGTAGATGGAGGCGAAGATGGGGCCGAATCGCATTATGACGACTGCCACCTTGCCTATTTCGCATATGATGGTGTTGCCACATGATTCTCTAGGTTTGAAGCTGCAACGAGGAATGAGCCAGAGGAGCAGGGAATGGTGTAAGAGAAGCAGAAGGAAATTTGAGTTGAATAGCTGAAGTCAAGTTCGGGCGAGAGATAGGGGCCAAGACCTCAATTTACAGGGCACAATGGAGGGAATGAGAGAAGTGCACACCATTTCCCATGTTGATGCAGTAGAGGAGTCTCCAACATCTACCCGTAGCAGTGCAAAGGCTAGGCTCTGCAGCTACAGGGTGGCAAGTGCAACTCAGAGGTCAAAGGGGAAATTGATGAGGGTATGGCTCCATGGATCTATTATGGCAGGGGATGTCTCAATCCTCCCAGTGTGATGATGGCACTGGCCGAGGGAAAGTGTTTTGCATTAAATTCCCACAAGGTAAAGAGAAAGTTACCATGTCGTTCTTCCACCTGCATGTCCTACAGCACGCCTAACTTAAATGCTTATCTACCATCCACATCTAGGGATCAGGCCTATGTATGTTAAGACTCTTTACTTATAAATTTTTATTCCCAATTCTTGATTTGTTCCATGTTATTCTATCGTAGGAATTTTATGTTTCAAGATGGATCTGCCACTAGAAGGTCTTAGCAAGGATAAGGGGTTGTGTTTGGGCTTCTCCACTCTTGTTGAACCATTCATGTCTTCCATAGGCCTATCATCCTTTTGGTTCTTTCCATCCCAATGGATGGACTAAGGACCACAACATCATTATCTTATGTCGAGATAGTCACAACAATTTAAGTCTCAAAACCAATTTAGCCTATCTAACGTAGATTGTTGACTCGACTAGAGAGTTGATCGACTTTATAATATCAATTCTATAATTGTTTGGGATGGTCAACTAAGTGGACTAGCCCCTCGAACATCTACCCTACCCTTCAGTCCTTCTCTGTGACAAAGAAGAGAAGATTCAGAGACTTATAAAATTTGTACAAAATTTGATACACCATAAATTAAAGAATGTAAATTCTTATAATGAAATTCAAGTTTGTCTAGAAGTGTGGTTGGCTAATTAGGAGATATAGTTTCATGGTCAATGCGAACCTCTTGAATTACATCTACAATATTTAAAATGTGAATTCCTCTTCTTTTTCGTTCCCTCGGTATTCGATTGGAACATTCAAATTCAATTTCCTGAGTGTGATGTTGTTGTTCAGAATGGAGACCACATCCTAAAAGCTTGGCTCATAGAAAGTAAATTTGTGTTGTGAGAAAGATGATCGAGATGATTGTGCTATTGTAGGAGTTGGTGTGGAAGTCATATGGAATTTTGTTTGATAATTAGCTGGTGCAAGCACCTGAAGATGTTGATCAAATATAGACCATTTTCATACAAATATACTTTCATGGGCATTAAATTATTTCAAATATTGTACCTTGTCAGCCATTGATATGTTTCCTCACAATTGTTGATCAACTAGTAATTGATTTCTAATTGTTTCACTTCATTAACAGTTCCATGACAATAGTCAATAACATTGGTAGATTCTACATTTACTCTCTTCCCTTCTCTAAACCGCCATCTCTCCTCATGTTGTAGTTGGGATTAATATTTTTCTCCTTTAAAACATAATTTTCATGGGTAGACTTTTCTGGTGTTTGAGTTACTTGTTGGGAGAACAATTTTGAGTATATTTAATCAATATATATTGATAATTAGTTACAAATCCATGTTTTATGATGGTACAATTTTAAATATTTGTGTTTTTATTTTATGTAATGTATTGGTTTGTTTGTTTGTGTTTGTATCTCTATAAATTCGTGAACAAAAAAAAATAATATTAGAAAAGTTTTATACAAATAACTTATATGATGATTTTAGGCATGCATAGTATCCAATGCAAGAATTACACTTCAAATGAATTGAATGCTTTCATAACTTATCTATGTTAAATTTAGTAAGAGTTCACTTATTTTGGTAAATGAACATGACATCATGAATGAAACTGTATTATTTTTCTACATTTTAATCAATTTTCTTACTTAATTCAATAATTGTAAGATCTTAATTAGTGTATTAGTTGATTAATTTTTTATGGTACAGAATGGGTGGAGTTTATAACTTGTCAAATTTGTTTAGTATAAAATAAAAATTTCACAAATATTTTTATTCAATAAATTGTAAGATACAAATGACCATGACAATAACACAACTAACAATGGTTGTTTGTTTTCCTTACAAGCATCATCACATATTTTTGTATGTTTCAAAATCACAAGTTTTCATGATGGCCTTTAATCAATATATATTTTTCAACAATACAAATAATCACAACATCACATGTGGCTATGACCATGGATTTTTTTGTAACCAAAATCATTCAATGTAAAATTAAAAAGATATCAAGTGGCCCTCATATTTATGATAAATACAAACAAAATAAACATAAAATTTAAAATTTGATGTTTTATGATGATAGAATTTTAAATGTATGTGGTTTTATTTTAGGCTATGTATTTATTTGTTGCGCTTATGTTTCCATGTGGTTGTTTGTTTGTGTATAATATTTTTACACATATGTAATATCATATACAACAAATACTTTTATAATGAGCATAATTTGTATATTAACTTATTAATCTTTAAATTGTTGTTTAATTTAATTAATATGATTTTTATAATTAGTTACAGGTTGATGTTTTATGATGAATTTTAAATGTTTGTGTTTTTATTTTATGTAATGTATTCCTATGTTTATTTATGTTGTTGTTTGTGTATAATTTTAGAACAAAAGAAAGGAAGGTCATTGCCCAAATTGTCTATTGACTTGATACAAATCACTTTTATGATGATTTTACACACATAAAATATAATATGCAAGAATTACAGTTCCAAATAAATTGAATGTGTATTAAACTATATATGTTCAAATTAGCATTTAGTTTGACAAAATTCCATTTATTTTTGCAAATTATCATAACATCATGAATGTCTATGGATTTTCTTGTAAGTATCATTATTCAATGCATCTTCGAGAATCAAATTATTTTATAAGTATTTTTAACCGATATATATTGATAATTAGTTACAAATCCATGTTTTATGATGGTACAATATTAAATATTTGTGTTTTTATTTTATGTAACCTATTGATTTGCTTGTTTGTGTTTGTATCTCTATAAATTTGTGAACACAACAAAAAGTATTAGAATAACTTTATACAAATAACCTCTATGATGATTTTAAGCATGCATAGTATCCAATGCAAGAATTACACTTCAAATGAATTTAATGCTTGCATAACTTATCTATGTTAAATTTAATAAGGGTTCACTTATTTTGGTAAATGAACATGACATCATGAATGACAATGTATTCTTTTTTGTAACCGCCAGTATTCAATGTGTGTATTTGAAAATCACAACTATTTTTAATTAATATATTTTTATACTTAATTTCAAATTTTTGTTTTATGATAGAATTTCAAATGTTTGTCATTATAGTTTATTTTGTGTATATGTTTGTGTTTGTGCATATTTTATAAGTATGATACACAAATTAGGCAAGAGGATTATAGGATTATAGGATTATAAGTAAGTGGATTTGATTGAATTTATAGGGTTATAAGTCAAATAGATTTAATTGAATTTATTGTTGGTCGAGTATGTTCTAAATTATTTATTATAACAAGATTACTATATGTCAATTTCAAGCTACAATTTAAGTAGAAATAGGTTCTGCATTTTATGTTTTACTTTGAAGCTACTAATTTTTTACTTTAAAAACAAATAAATGTTATTTTAAAAATTAGTTCTTAATGTTTTCCTTTACTATCAAAGATTAGTTGTTTCTAACTTTGAAATTGTCAATCTTTTACTTCAAATATTTTTAAATTAAACTTCTAATTTTTTACTTCCATTATTTTCAAATTTACAAATTTACGGGTTAATTATTTTGGTTTTTTTTTATTATTTAAAGTTACCTTTCTTTTACTTTTCTTTCTGTTTGTGAAAATTTAACGAATCTAATTAATATTCTTCGTTCTAAATATAGTTAAATTTTTGTTTTTTTGATAAACTTTTGCCTTTTTAGATTGTTGTAATCCTATTTCTTGAATTCAACCCTAACATTTAGTGAAGAGCTGATAGAGTAATACGAATACGAGCAGTTTATTCATAGTCGTTAGCCGTTTCCTCGTTGAAGGCAGATTTCAAAATAGCAATCTGTCTCAATTGTTTCGAGATGTGCCCAATTGTTTCAATACGTGATGTTCGACCATAAGTCAGATTGAATCAGATTGAATCTATAAAGGTCGTGTGTTAGATCCACAATGTTGTTGCCTCTGTATCTGCATCTTATCTTTGTTGGGAGAGGATCGTGTGTTCGATCTACAATGTCGTTGTCTCTATATTTTATTTTGAGAGGGCTTACTGAAGATATGAAGGTCTTGTGTTCCATCCACATTCCTCTATATCTTTGCTTGGAGAGCGCCAGACTGAATATATGAAGGTCCTATGTTAGATCCACACTCTTCTGTATCTTTGTTGGGTCCTGTGATCGATCAGCGCTCCAGCGCTCCTTTGTATCTTTGTTGGGAGAGCGGCTCTGTATCCTTGTTGAGAGAGCGGCAGACTGAATAGGCAATTTCTATTCATTCAAATTATCTTAACATTCTTGACGCATGCTCCACTTATTCGATCTTTGTTTTAAAGTATTGATTATAAAAAATTTCAACAACTATGGATATCGTTTATGGATAGTTTTGTGTGCACACCTCCTCTTCTTCGATCTTTGTTTTGAAGTGTTGGTTATAAAAAAGAATCTGCAACTATGGATATCGTTTATGGATAGCTTTGTTTGCACATGTGAAGCCATGTGTTTTCGGGTTTAGGATAATTTTGTTTGCAAAATCCTTCTTGTAACTTGTTGTTTATAAAAAAAATCTGCAACTATGGATATCGTTTAGGGATAATTTTGTTTGCATGATTCTTTTTCCAGCCTTGCTTTAAAGTAGGGTTTATAACTATTTCTATGGATATCGTTTAGGATAATTTTGTTTGCACATTTAAAACCATGCTTCTTTTTCAGCCTTGTTTTAAGGTAGGGTTTATAACTTTTTCTTATGGATATTGATTATAGATAATTTTGTTTGCACATTTGAAATCATGCCTTTTTTTTTACCCTTGTTTTAAAGTAGGGTTTATAATTTTTCTAGTTTGTGAATAATTTTGTTTGTACATCTGAAACCATGCAACTCTGGATATAGTTTGTGAATATTTATGTTTGTACATTTGAAACTACTCATTTTATTTGAGCCTTGTTTTAAAGTAGGCTTATAAATTTTTCATTCAACTATGCATAGCCGCGTTTATGGATAATTTTGTCTGCACATTTGAAATGTTGAGCACTTGTTTTATAATTCCTTTTCTGCATTGATTCTTTTCGTGTTATATTATGCTTTTGTTCACGCATTGCAAACTCTGACCGCTTATTCATCAAGATTAGTCCTCAATTAGTATATAGGCTCAATTACTATATTGGCCCAATCGTGTGGATTGAATTTTTGTGTTATGGTTACTAAGACATCAATCATATGTACCCGTAACCACAAACTTATGATCCAAAAACCTGAGATTAAGACCTTAACTTCATAGAAATCTATGAAAACATTCATCTCTTTGGGGGTTTGTCAAAGGACGGATTGGAAAAGTTTACTGGGTGGGTGATGCTTTGATGTCTCATTTGTTAAACTATATTTTAATATGAAAATAGATTCAATTCCTTTTATTTGAATGGGAATTTGGCACTGAAATTATATATTTTTTAAATTTTTAGTACAAAAATAAATTTAAAATAGTTAGAATTATTTTTTATTTTTTCCTAAATATAACACGAAAATGTTGTCTA
>APFE031754541.1:2931-13116 GCA_000404065.3 Pinus taeda
TTTGGGAGTGTAGATATTGAAGTGGTTGATGATCAGTATGTATAACTGTCTCTTTGCCCATTAAGTAATGTTTCCACTTTTTCGCACTCTGTACTAATGCATACAATTCTTTACAATATGTGGGATAGTTAACTACTGCAGAATTAAATGTCTCAGAATGATAACATATGGGTTTATCGTGCTGCATCAACACTGATCCCATGGCATAGTCACTGGCGTATGTTTCAATCTCAAATGGTCCTTGAAGATCGGACAATGCTAGTACTAGTGCTGTACTAATATTTTCTTTCAAGTTGTCGAAGGGTTTCTGTTGTTTGCCTCCCCACTGAAACACCTTGTTCAATCCTGTTAAAGCATGTAAGGGAGCTGCAATTAAGAAAAGTTAGAAATAAACTTTCTCCAATATTGTGCTTCTCCTAAGAAGCTTCTAACTTCTGTAGCAGATTTGGGTTTAGGCTAGTTTACATTCATTGCAACCTTAGAGGGATCTATATTCAATTCACCACCCCCTACTATATGTCCCAAATAATTCAAATATGTTTTGCCAAATTCACATTTTGAGAGTTTAACATAAAGTTTTTCTCTTTTCAAAACATCCAGTGTCTACTTAACATGCTTTAAATGCTCTTCCCATGTTTTCTTAAATATAAGAATGTCATCCACATATACAATAACAAAATCATCAAGAAAAGGTCTGAGTACATCATTCATTACTCTCATGAAAGTAGCAGGAGCATTAGTTAAGCCAAAAGGCATAACCAACCACTCATATAATCCTTGCTTTGTTTTAAAAGCAGTCTTCCATGCATCTTGCTTTGCAACTCTGACCTGATGATAGCCGCTATGCAAGTCTAACTTGGAAAAATAAACAACCTCTTTCAACATCTATGCGAGGAAGGGGATAACTATTTTTGATCATTATCTTATTTAGTGCTCGGTAATCAATGCACATTCTCCATGAGCCATCTTTCTTTTTCACCAAAACAATTGGAGACCCACATGGTGATGTGCTAGGTCTGATGAACCCTTTCTCAAGCAGCTCCTGTACCTGCTTCTTGATTTTTGCATTCTCTAAAGTAGACAACCTCTACATTCCGATGTTAGGCAATGGAACATCTTGCTGCAAATTAATATCATGCACTATTTCCTTTTTGGGTGGTAGACCTTTAGGTTCTTGAAACAATACATCATATTCTGAAACAATTTTTTCTAAATCGGCTTGCTGTTTAGCATCACAACCCTCAAATACATTGGTTTTATCAGGTTTCTTTTCCTTTACAACCATCAGTAAATTTTTTTGCATGAATCTATAATTCGTTTCATATGCCCTGAGTTTATGAGAGTATAATTATTCTTGAGCTTATGAGCTCTTACAATATATTCAATTCCATTTTTAACGAGTAGATACTTGTTCTCAGCTCTATAGAAAATAGCTTTTCTATCATACAAGTAAGGACTTCCTAAAACAATTCCACATATATCCAAAGGAACTATATCTAACTCAACCTCATCTACAAATGCTGACCCAAAAGAAAACTTAAGTTTACATTTTCTAGTCACTTGTAACTTTGCTTTATCACATAGCCAACCTAATGGATATGGTTTCTTGTGAGGTGTGGTTAGTAATCCAAACTTCTTTACAATTGTTTCAGAAATTAAATTTACTTGTGAGCCACTAGCAAACAAAGTATCAACCTTTTGATGATTGGAAATAACTCGAATATGAAAAGGCTCACATATTTTTCTCTCATTTTCTTCATTATCAGTAGATTGTGTAGAATTACTAGTAGATGCTTAAGAATTTTTACCTTGTATACCTGTGGCTACGATTGTTGCTTCATCTCCTGAGTCTGACCCCAAATCCTTTTGAATAGCTACAACCGTCTTCTTCTTCTTTCCCTCGAACTTCTTAGGTTTCAGCTCTTGGTGCAAAATCCATTAGTGTTCATCATCATGCCCATCCTTCTTACAGTGAGTGCATGAAGACTTGCTCTTCTGTACAATGTTTGTCTTCCTCTCTTTCCATTTCTGTTTTCTTTTCTCCTTATTTTTTCTTGCAGTGGGTTGGAATGATCCCCCAACTTCTGGGTTCCCATTCTTACCTCTAGCTTCTAGATATGTAGCCTGAACGGATACCTCATCTATGCTAGTGGGATTAAACATGAGGATAGTGTGCCTCATTTAGCTGTGTAGACCACCTATATACTTCAACAGAGTCTCAGGAGAGTCTAAATAAATTCCTAGAATCAAAGCTCTTTTCCTAAATTCTTGGGTGTAACCTTGTACACTTTGCCCTTTTAGTTGTCGAGGAGTTTGCCAACTCATCATGGCTTGCTACATGTAGGCTAGTGGATAGAATTTCTTTTTAATTGTAGAAACAAATTCACTCTAGACAGAAATAATCTTACCATTTTTCTTCATGTCAGCTTGTGTCCTGCCTTCCCACCATACCAAGGCAGTGCCTCCAAGGCGTAGGCTAGCCAACTGAATCTTATTCTTGTATGAGTCGATGCTTTGCACTTTGCAATAAACATCAATCTGTCTGATCCAATTATCCATCTTCTTTTCATTCAACTCTCCATCATATATCGCTAAATCAAATTTAACATCTAATTTAATAAAAGATGTCTTCTTTTTATTTTCAGGGCTATTAGGAGGCATGAGAAATTTTTCTTCTTTCCCTTTGCCTTTAGAGTGGTCATGGAGGAGAGATTATTCTACTCCTTTGTCTTGTTTGGAGCTTGATGAATCTTCATCTCTATGTTTCTTGAAGTCCCTATACATTTCCTCCACCATGGATCTTAGGGCCATAAAACTATCCATGAACTGGGGGTCTGATTCCAAGGGATTTTCTTCCGACATTTTCCTCTTAGAATAGACTCCAATTTTCGGGTTAGTTTCAGCCAATTATTCTTCTCCTAATTTAAGCTTTGATCTAGTTAGAGTTCAACAACAAAATCCAGCACAAGCTTGTCTAACCTTAGTAACCTAGAGCTCTGATACCGCTTGATCTGGAAGTTATCCAGGACAAAGAACTAAAGGTATTACAAACTCATGTGCATGGATGTGTCTATGTTACTTATGCAACGGATTGATAAGATTGCTAGAATACATAGACACTAAGGAAATCAAAGAAAACATAACAATCAAACATGTAAACAAAACAAGTTTAATAAGGTGTTCACCCAATGCTCCTGAGCTACGTCTCCTAGTCTAGCCTCTCAGTGGTGGTCTCTCTATTATGTTTTCAAGCAGAGTTTTTACAACAATGAGCTTGATTCAAGACTCACTGAACAAGATGAAGTCAGTAGGAATGAAGTGCACAGACTCTCCTTACTGAAACTCGACCTCAGGGGGTCATAATAGTATGACAGGCCTATGCCAAGGAGTTTGCTTGAACCTCTCAAGCCTTCAATGGAGTACACAGACTCTCTAACTCTCTCTGGCTCTAGCTGGCTCGATGTTGCCTTCAGGTAAGCTCGGCTTCTACTCTCTCTTCTCTTCTATTAGCTTTCTGCATCTCTTCGCTATCTACCTCTATGTGTTGTCCCTCTATCCTCTGCCTCTGTCAGTTCATGCCTTTAAAGCCATTCTATTCCTTGACTGCTAGTTTCCGCTTCCCGGCCTTCTCGTTTCCTTTCCTTTGTCCGTTCAAATTCCTCTGCTCTGCATCATCATCACTGGGTAACACCATGCAGGGAGGTGGCCACCTGTTTGCTAACGAACTAAGTGTCATATTCCCTAAATCATATTTGAATGGCCATTAAATCTGTTTGCTTCAAGATTGCCTGCAAATTATGAATCGTTTGCCAACTCATCATCCACGTCATACTTCAAATCCCCTGTTATCTTGCTTTTTTACCTATCAAATCTGGTCAGTCATCGGGACGTATCTCTGCTATCGATCTGGGGCCCCAGATCCTACACTCGTCCTTCATATCAAGCGAACAAGTCGCATGGTGTTTACTGATCCGATGTGGGCGGTTTTCTCTCTCATCCACCGAACGCGTGTTGCTCGATGTGTGGCATCGGGTGGGACTCAATCAAAACTGCTTACAGCCTTGAAGCCTTTCGATATCCTGCCGGTTTGGGGAATCCCACACTGCGGAATAGAAACCGTTACTTTTCTGAATTTTATAGCGATTTTGGGTTTGGGTGCTTTGGGGCTTTCCTTCACTGAGGGGGATGCCCTGCAATACGTGATTCACCTTTGTTTCCTGAATTAGCCTCCGATTTTGCCAGTTTTGTGCCATTACGCTTTACCATGGGCCAACGGTCTGCACGCTCGGTTGAGGGTCCTTGTTGCTCCGCTCTGGCCATAACTGCAATTGTTATGAGGATTCCTTCTGATAGCTTCGATCTTTTCTAGGACTTGAATCTTTTAGCATAATTTGAAACAGTCATGAAAACTTAGAGAGTTTTTAGGATCTAATTTGGATCACAAGACCATATCAAATCACTAAAATGTTGATAGCCCCGCTATCAATAATTTTTGATGTTTATTACAATTAAGATGCTGACACTAAGATTGTCAACATTTTATAAAAAAATTAGAAAATAAGTTTATTGTGATAAAAGTTCCATCAACGTTGAAGCAACGACAATGATTCAGCCACATGGAAACCCATGAGACTAGTTTATGCCCTAAATCACATTTATGAGTCCACAGGATGATTTGTACTCAGGTAGAGGGGCCAACCCCATCATGATTTTAGAGGCCCTCTACACTTCACTCATCATAAGAAGACCTCAATGCATTCCCTCTAGAGACCTACACATGCATGAAGTCAACATTTTGACCCTTTTTTGGATATGTGTTTTGATTTTCACATTGGTTACTAGGTTGGCCTGTGACCTAAAGGCTTTCCTTACCCATTATTTTATGATTTTAGGGGCTTGTAGGAAAATAGGTTATGTTAGACCTCATACATACTGATCCAAAAATGGATCCTAGATAAACCTCTAAGTCTAAAAGACTTCATGCAAGAGGTAAAAGGTTCCAAATGGCACCAATCCTTTGTAAATCAAAGGAAAATAAAAATTGAAATTTGCTCTAGGAGATAGTCTCATTGCAGATATCTCCTTATTCTAAATCCAACGCAACTTGAATGGGTGAAAACAGACTCTGGATGAAGGAGTTATTGTAAAATGAAAATTACCCAATGTCCTTAGAAAAGGAGGCAATTCCATTAAAATTTGAACTATATTGAAAATTTTGATTATAAGCTCACGGGCCAATCCACTGCTAACACATGGCAAGGTAGGATTGGGCCACGTGGTCCACTCTGATTGATCTAAGAAGCATTGATATCACATCGGCGGATGGCTATATAAAGGAGGAACCACAGGTCTTAAGGCATCGCAACATGCGATTTCCGAAATATCGCATCGCTTAAATCTAAAGGGAAAGGACCAAGACCCATGAACAGGTGACTTGCCAATTTGTGATGGGCCGACCAAGCAGAGATCGCAATTGGCGCTGGCATAAATCATTAGATGAAGAGGCCTCAGACTGTGCAATCTGCAATTGCGACTTTTCGCATCACAGTATCCCGTTGGCACAACACATGGAGCGGGGCCACATATATATGTATATGGGCGATCCAATGGCGGACCCGATGGCAATATAAACCAGGTTTTACATATTTTAAAGTTTGTCGAAAGGCGTTTTTAATGCATTTTCGTATATCTCGCTTATTAAGCGAAATACAAAGGGGAAGCGCGATGCGATGTAAACCGGACCCGAAAGGGTTCCAGAATGGAAATATATATAATTACAAATCCACCCAAAGCCATGTTTGCATTAATTTCACCATTTTAATGTATTTTTAAAATACAAAGGGAAACCAAGGGACAGAGCCATTGCAACAAGCGACAATAACCAATAGGCGGACCCGATGAGAGAATAGGGCGCATTTATGAAATTTTGAAATCCGATACATTGTGTTTTATGCAGATTTTCCCATGTTTTCACAGCGTTCTCTGTGTAAATAGAGAACGACTGTTACTAAGGATTCAAGCATTGATTGCCCTCATTCGTTGCAGAAATAGGTGGCTGCCTCCCCTGAGTGTGTCATGCAATGATTATTGAACGCCAAAGAAGGGATTTGAGCAGACTATGGCAGGAAGATAGAAAGCCCGATATGGAAAACCAACAGGCAATGCAATTTGGCTTTTAAGCCATGAATGTCAAAGAAACAGGGCTGTTGGGCTATTGAATGGTGGCCAAGTTATTGTTTGCTTCTAAATGCTGAAAGTAGTAGTAGCAGAGAGCCGAGAGAGCAGAGTGATAGAGGGCCAAAGAGCTACTGCACAAAGCTGCTAAATTGTTGATGGTGGCTGAGTTGCTGAAGCTGAACACAAGCGGGCAGCGTTGAGACAGAGCAGAAGCAAAAGAGTAGCCTATAGGGTCACTTGGAAGCCAAGGGAAAAGTCAAGAGGACTGTTTTTTTCTATTAGAGAGCCGAAGAAGCCAGAGTTGAGGAGCCAAGAGCCAAAGAGTCAGAGCTAAGAGCTAGAACCAAGAGCCAAAGAGCCAGAGTCAGAGCCAAGAGCTAGAGCTTCAAGAGCTGAAGGGATAAAATGGTGTCTGAACCCACTGTTTATGTGTAGAACAACAGAAGTTGAGCCAAAGATCTTGTAAAATACTTACATCATAATCCCAGAGAGCCTAGTTGAATTAACTAGAGCTCACAGAGATGTAGCCCAAGAGTTGTGGGTGAACTCTAAATTAATATTGTTGTTTATGTGTCTGCTTTATTGCTGCATTATTGCTGCTGCTTTTGTTGAGATTGCAACAAGATGATGGAGCTTAGTGAAAAGAGTCGCCTTCACTAAGTGGGCCCGCAGGCTATTTTTGGCGCAAGTCTATTTTTTAGACTATGTCTATTTTTAGACATATGGATCATGTCTATGGATTGCAGGTTGCTGTTTATGGATGATTGATCAAGTTGGGAAAAATAGATGGACTTCTATTTTTGATGAAAGTGTGAGTGATCAAGTCTATTTTTAGACTGGCTGTCAAAAATAGAAAAGTCAAATATTATTATCTCACAATAATATTTGGACTATAACTTAATCTTATTCTCTTGGAGCAATTTAGTTTGAGCTACAGAGGTGGCACATGCAGCTGTCAGAAGGAAATACGCTTTTCTTATGAGTCAGTTGAGTTGTTGCATGCATGACTTCAGTTAGAACTCAAGTGAGTTGAGTTTAGTGGATTGGAGGTGCAGTTGATGGAGTTGTGTTCAGTTTAGCTTTGTAAAACTGGTTGTATTTAGTCTAACTGGCGAATAGACTAGAGATGAGTTGGGTGAATTAGTTATTAATTAATTCACAAGTTATTAACTCATAATACAACTAATGAATACATCAGTTTAACTCAGTTGCATGTCAGTGCATGTTCAGTTCAGCAGGGACAGGTGTTAGAGAATCAGATTGCTATCAATTGTGACTATAGTTGTGCACCAGATCTTGCACAAATCAGGGGATTGAGTATGCCCACATTGTAGCTTGTTCTCACGTGATTTTGCCAAGTAAAGACGTGGTTGCCTTGGAATTATCATCAGTTCTTGAGCATGTATTGAGCAGCGGAGGCAGGTAAGCAACGAAGGAGATTTGAGCCAGTGATTGATTCAGATCTGAGCTGTATTGTGTGTAACAGAGGTGGAGATACTTGTGAGAAGTATTATGCTGTGTAATGTTACATGACTCAATCATTAATATACAGATAGTTGGGGTTTTTGCGAGATGCTTTCCCCGGGATACATACTGTGTTAATGTGTGAATGCTCTTGATGTTTTATTGTTATTGATGCTGCTATATTGATGATCAACGTAGAGGATCTTATGTATTGTGTATGTTTTCCGCAATAGTACATGATCAGGATATCTCTGTTGAATATGTGTTAAATTATTCAAAATTTCTACATGGTATCAGAGCTGGTTGATTTGTAGAAGAGATTTCTACAGGATATCAAAGCGAGGATTGATCATCAGATCTATTATGCAGGAAGTGACTACGTTTTATTTATTTCTCTAGGCAGAGCCTGTAATCGGGCCAGGTAGCCTCTGGATTCATCCTTCCTTTGTAAGGTGAAATATCCGGTCAAAGCCCATACAGTCAATCTCTGTACGAGAAATATTGTGTTCTCACGAATCTTAGATCCGAGGGCGGTTGAGTTGGTTGCTGGTGGAATTCGAATTTGCAGCAGTGTTTTCTTGGTGACAACGCAGCAATGTCTTTCAACGGATTGCGATTGGAGTATGCTCTTGAGGGCATCTCAAACTATATTGCATGGAAGGACAGGATGGAGGCAGTATTGGATGATAACGGGCTGAAGGAGTTCATAGATACGGATATCCCAAAGCCTACTGATGCTACTCAAGCTGATGCTTGGCAAAAGAAGATCGTAAAATGTCGAAGGATTCTGTTGGAGGGCGTGAAGGATCACATTGTGTCTAGCCTCCATGGAAAGGCTACTCCATATTTGATGTGGAAATCATTAACAGAATTATTCCAAAGCAAGAGTGATCAAAGGAAGCTGGCGCTCAAAGATAAGCTCAGAAACATCAAATGCGAGAAGGGTGACAGTATTCCCAAGTATCTCACGAAGTTCACTCAGTGTCGAGATGAGCTGGGGAGTGTGGGGGTTACTGTCGATGATGAGGACTTGGTGAGCTTGGCTCTCCTTGGTCTTCCGAAGAGTTGGCATTCCTATCAGGACTCTGTCAATGGTCGGGAGAAGTTGCCAGGATGGGAAAGACTATGGTCAGATCTTGTGCAGGAGGAAATCAGGCGAAGTACCAGGGACGGATCTTCATCAAAGGGAGCTGATGAAGAGAATTGTGCTTTGGCTGCCAAAGCAAAGAAAGGGAAGAGCAAGAAAGCTTCTCAGTCTGGTGCGAAAGGCGAGAAGCAGGATATGTCCAAGGTGAAGTGTTTTCACTGTCACCATCACGGACACTATGCCACAAATTGTCCGCAGAAGAAGAAGAACAAGCAAGCTGCTGGATCTGCAGGGGGGAGGCCTTAGCTTCTCAGTTTGAGCTTGATTTTTCATTGATCGCATGCTTGGTTTCAAGTGTGATGGGATCAGTGTGGTTTTTGGACAGTGGTGCGTCTTTTCACATGACGGGAGATAGAGATTTGTTTCCTGATCTGGAGGACAAAGATCTTGGAGTGCACATCGAGATGGGCGATGATGGTAGATACAGTGCAACTGGTATCGGTACCATTTCCTTTGAGAGGGAGTCTGGTAAACCCTTTGTATTGAAAGAAGTCATGCATGTTCCAAGATTGAATAAGAATCTTATCTCTGTGGCGATGTTAGAAGACAAGGGGTATGATGTTGTTTTCAGCAAGGGAAAATCTTTCCTGCGTAGCAAGACAATTGGTGAGACCCGGAAGATAGGGGTTCGAGTAAGGAACCTTTATCAGTTGCATGTAGATGGATGCGCAAAAATGGCAGACAAGGAAGAAGGATTGGTGAGCCAAGATGATGACGACTTGTGGCATAGGAAATTGGGTCACCTTCACCACGGAGCCTTGAAGATACTGCAACAGATCACTACAGGGTTCCTAAAGGCACACTTGCGTAGTTAGATCAGTGCAAGGGGTGTACTTTAGGGAAGTTTGTGAAAGCCACCTTTGACGAGAAGGATAGTTGCGCCACAATGATCCTTGAGAGAATTCACACAGACGTGTGTGGACCTTTCTCAGTTGCTTCGACAACAAAAAACAGGTATTATGTGATTTTTGTTGATGATTTCTCTCGTAAGTGCTGGATCTTCTTCATGCAGAAGAAGAGCGAGACATATTCAAAGTTCAGTGAATTCAAAGCACTGGTCGAGAAGGAGTCGGGGAAGAAGGTGAAGGCTCTTAGGAGCGATAATGGTGGTGAATACATCTCGGACGAGTTCAAGGATTTCTGCAAGGCGGAAGGGATTCGTAGAGAGCTCATAGCTCCCCATAACCCACAGCAGAATGGGGTAGCTGAGCGGAAGAACAGAACGATAGTGGGTGCTGCACGGGTGCTGTTGCATGATGAGGGCCTACCCCTTCACTTGTGGGCAGAAGCATGCAATACAACAGTTTATGTGCAGAACCATTGTCCTCATAAGATACTTGGCATGAGTACACCCGAGGAGGCTTATTCTGGTAAGAAGCCTGATCTTTCTCATTTGA
>APFE031754569.1:5548-16615 GCA_000404065.3 Pinus taeda
ATTTTAATTTTTTATTTTTTTTGTATTTTTAATTTTTATTTCTTTATCTACTTATTTATCATTATATTTTCTTTTCTTTTTCTGTAGGGTTTGTGTCGATCATCAATTAGCAACCCGGCTTCATTATGCATTAATTTGATAGTTGATTTTAAAGTTATCGCTATAATGGACAAGTATGCCCCACAATGTATCAATTTCATGGTTGATTTTTAAGATTTCCTTGCAATAGGTCTAGTTCGCCTATACCACATGTCAATTTGATGGTTGATTTTTAAACTTTTGTCGCAATGTGTCAAGTTTTTTTAGGTTAAGATTTCAAAATAACTATACTTTTAGCATTAAAAAAGAAATTACTCTTGGTATAATGACTCTTTTATTCAAGTGTTCATTTTTAAAGATTTTTTAGTCATAATTTTTCCATAATACCATGGTTGAAATATACTGAAAACTTAAGGTTTTCTTGTATTCGTGATATTTGGTTTTAATTCCATGGTTGAAGAATTGTCAAAATTTTAAGGTGTTTCTAAGTCATGATATTTTATCTTTAATGCTATTGTCAAAAACAATTGTAACTATTTTATCTTTAACTTCACGACTGAAAACTGTTTGAATTTTAAGGTTTTTCAAAGACATGATATTTTATCTTTAATGATATGCTTGAAAATTGTTGAAATTTTAAGGTTTTTCGGAGTCTTGATATTTTATCTTTAATGTCATTGCTAAAAAATGTTGAAATTTACCGTGGGGCAAAAAAAAAAAAAAAAAAAAAAACTAGCATCAACACTTTTCAATTTCAAGGTGTTTTTGCACCAAACAAAATGGCTTTTATTATTTTTTACTGTTATTTTTAAAAAATATTGAAAATTTACTCCGAAAAAAAGGTGGTGATGCAGAATCAATACATTTTGTTTTTGAGTTGTTTTCTCATGTTTTTTCTGGGGGTTTTGGGTTAGAGTACCTGTTTTGAGGTAATAGTTCTCGTTTGGTTAGTAACTATGTTTGATTCGTCGACTGAAAATTTTGAGTTTAAATAAAATTTGTTGGGTGGAGCCACCAAGGTATGAGCCCGTGGCTCGTTGGTGGCGGAGCCGACTAGGTCGACGGAGGTCCTAGTTTTGAACCCCTCTCCTCCCATAATAGTCGACTTATTATGGTAACACATGTTTTGTGGTTTGCTTCGATGCAACGGTTTTCCTATACATGGTTATGATTATGTGTGTTGACGATTTGACCAGTGGGTGGTTCTATCAGGGGTGACTCGCTCTACCCACCACCCTTTTAATATTATATAACCGTGGGGTGTGGCAGGGCTAGTGGCCCGCCACCCCAATTTTGAATTTTGTTATGATATATGTAATACAATGCATGGGGGTGGCAGCCTGCCACCCCTATTTTAATATCTTTTTTGGTTTTATTATAACCACATGGTCATTTTTAATTTGCCCGAAAATAAGGGCTAATGGATGTTTTAAGTATTCGACAAATTCATCGATTCTGATGGTCGAATTCTGTGCGTCGAGTCTCTGCAAATTTGTTGCCTCCTTAAGCCCGCCACTTGGCCAAGTTTGACCAAAAATTTGACCAACTATCATTGGATCATATGAACTCGGATTTGAGTTTCGTTTTATCGTTGGAATCAAGGCAACAAGTACTATGATTTGGTCTTGGTTTCACTTCCATATGCTGAATTTTAGTTTTGAGCTATTTTCAAGATCACTTGTATTTCTAGATCTTCCCATCTCATTCCTTGCCGCTAAGAAGAATTTGGTCCTCCAAAAACAAGACCACATCCTGCACACTGCCTGCATTCTCATCAAACCACACTTTCAACATCTGCATTACATGCAAATTTGGTGCATTCTTTGCAATCACATACAAAACCACACATAACTCAAACAGCCCCATACTTGCCAAGAGTTTATAATACACTCTTTGGTCATTTTTTACATAATAGAAACTAATACCCCAGATACTAACAAAAGGCAAAAAACATCATCATTTCTTTAGTAAGCGATGGAAAGCACATCATCACTTTTACAATTATTCGCAATGCATGATTTACAAACAGTGGCCATGACAAGCGACTATACCTAGTAAAACCATCTCTTTCTTAACAAAGTGAATGGGTCATCTCCTTGTGGGGGATTCATTTGTTGAACATCTTCACCACCTGTTTTCTTCATGGGTGCTTTCTGGGCCTGGAATGTCTAACACGTGGCTTTCTAGTGTCCATCCTCATTGCAGTAACTACAATGATTCTTTCTTCTCCAAACTTTTTGAATCTTCTTGGAATGCTTCTCCTAGTGTGCCTCTGATAAGTGCCAATGAAATCCTCACTATCACTAGAATGCGATGAGGCACTTTCACCATCTGGTGTTGGTTGGTCACTCACTATCTTGGAGCATTTCCCAACCACTTTTCTAACATATCCAAGTCCTGCGTAATGAGAAAATTCCTCCACTTTGATCGGGCTCATAATGCCTCAACCATTAATGTTGAGGCCCTATCCTTTATACCCCATTTGTTTCAACAATTTTGATCCAATTCTTGTAGTATGTCTCTCAAAAGCAGCAAAAGCATCATCATAAAAAGTGCATGAAATTGAAGAATCACTTTTACCTCAACCTTGTTATGCTGCAACTTTTCCAAGGACTCCTCCTTGGCTTATAACCGTGTCGCAACCTTTCATTGGGAGAATTCTGAGATCTAAAATTGGCCTCCTAAGGAAATTACAAACCAATAGTGGAAATAATAAAATAATATTAAATTACATCATCAAATTTTAGAGGGAAAAAAGAAGAAACTATTTTTTCAACTCTTATTCTCAACTTATCTCCCTATAGGTTTACTCAAATTTTGAGTAGAAACACTAGTTGGATGCATATTTTGATTCCTAATCTAAGGAGTATTCATGTTGCATACTTTCGATGGACACTACTACATGAAAAATCAGAAATACATGAAAAATGTGATTGCAATCATGTTTTTTCATGTATTTCTCATTTTTCATATAGCACGGTCCATTGAAAGTATGCAACATGGGTACTCCTTGGATGATGAATTAAATTTTTCATCCAATGAGTACTCTTTCTCAAAATTTGAGTAAAACCTTAGAGAGATAAGTTGGAAATACGAGTTGAAAAAGTAGTTTTATTATTTTATTATTTTTTAATATTTTTAATTTTTTACTCCAAATATGGTGAATCATCCCCCATGGTTGACATCATCATCTTGGATCCTATTAATTCTTATAAAGTTTATTTTGGTTGTACATTTTTCTTAGGAGGCCCATTTTAGACCTCAAAATTACCCTAAAGGTTTCTCCTTCTCCACTTCTTTTAGGGGTCTCCTTAGTTCATAATTCTCCACCTGAATGCTTTGGTTGATTTCTTCGAGTTCTTGGAGCCATGCCGAATTTGGTGCCCTTTTCATCTTTGGGACAACATATGTTGAAATCTTTGTCTCGTCACTCGAATCAAAACACAAGTCGATGGGTCCATCTTCCGCGATCCCCAGAGCTGCAATCTTCATTTCCTCCCCTAAATCTGATCCCAAGTCAATTGGTCCACCGACTGCAAATCCCACAACCGTGATCTTCTCATCATCCTCTAATTAAAATTCTTGGTCTTGTTGCACAGTTGCAATTGTCTTCTGCTTCTCTTTTGTGTCGTTCCTCTTAGATCCCAATTCTGGATGCAGTTTCTAGCAATTCTCCTCATCATGCCCTTCTTTCTCACAGTGATTACAAAAGGGATTTCCTCCTCTTCTCCTAGTTGTTGCTTCCCTCTTTAGGCGATCATCTTATTCATGCTTCTCACTGCTTTCAAGATGTACAACCTTCACACTAGCTTAATCAAGAGACTTAGGTTCAACTAATAATAATGAATGACACAAGTAACTATGAAAAGAGCCAATATATTTCATCAACATCTCAGAAGTGTCTAGTGGAACATTCATTGCTAATGCTTGTTTTGTAAACTCCGACTATATAAAATGTTGAATAGTTTGACCTTTGCTTTGTTTCAAATGTTGTCATTCCATCATGGTCTTCTGTCTGTAACCCAATGGATAAAATTTTCCTCTTAATGTAGAAATGAACTCAGATCAAGATGAAATAATTTTATGACTACTCTTACCACATTTCTATAGTTTTCCTTCCCACAAGATGAGAACGGTGCCACTCAATCGAAGGGATGCTAGCTGGATCTTGACTTCATCCTCTTTGATTTGTCGCATGCAGAAATACACTTCAACCTATCTTATCCAATTATCTAGCTTTTCTGTAGTAGATTCTCCACTAAAAAAAGGTAAGTCAAATTTGACATCTAACTTAAGAAAGGGCTTTTTAGATGCATTTCTTTGATGCCTCTTAGAGTGATGAAAAGAAGAAGAAGAAGATTTGTGACTAGAAGATTGAGAGGGAGGAGACTCTTCTCCAACACCTCCATGATTTACAGACGCATGGTCATCTGGCTCTTTCTTCTCGAGTTTGATTGTCTTCTCATACTCTGCAAATAGCTTGTCAACTTTCTCTACCATGGTGAAGAAAGTCTTGCGATAATTTTGAGCTTCCTCGATTCCAACTTCCTCATTTTCTATGTTCCATATTAGTGGTACACGCTCCACTTCAGGATCAAAGGACTTAATTTTTCCTTCACCTCTTTGGAGCTTGTTCCTTGTTAGCATTCACTCATGCAACTGACATCGAGAAGACATGCTCTGATACCAAACTTGAACTAGATCTTTTAACTTCATGGATGCATTTAGAATTACATATAATAGAGCATGTTAACCAAGTAAATTAAAACCACATGAAAAGAAGCAGAAATCATAAGCAATCATGAGATCAAAGACAAAACAATTTGATTAAGTAGTTCACCCAATGTGGGCTATGTCTTCGACCCCTAGTCAACAATGGGAAGGCCTTCTTTTATTAAATGGCATCAAAGAAATCAGTTACAAGAAACTTTACAAAAATGACCCTTATACCTATACGTTGGATGATGACCTGAAAATGGAGAGCTCAATGGGAGAAACGAACATCACCACTAAATTCCTAGCGTGAAAGCGTGAAAAATCGTATATAAACTTAGTCAATTCTGACACTTTCTTTTTTTGCTAAAGCAAGAGTCGGTCCTTCTATTATCTTATCACTAAAAATATGTTACATAAAATACATCGCGCCTGAGGAGGAAGTGGGCTGAAAGACAACATCTCGAGAAAACTGGCCTAGGGCCTACCAAAATACCAAACTCACGGCCTACACCACCCGAGAGAAAAATAGAATGATAACCCGACAGATCAATAAACGGACCCCAAGAGGGGAATAGAGACCTTATCAAAAAGATTTCAGGTCCGCTGGGGTTCACTTGGACCCACTAACCTACTCATCGAACCTAAGCCGTTGATCTTCCTCTCCATGATCCAACGGCCGAGGGAGATATCGGGCGAAGAAGAAGTAGGGGGAATACCCACCCGATGATCACCCGGACCCACAAACCTATTCCTTGAACCTAAGCTGTTGATCTATAGCTCCATGATCCAATGGCTGAGGGAAATATCGGGCGGAGAAGAAGCATGAGGAATACCCGCCTAATGTGGGTGGTATTCTCTCTCCTCTGAGTGCCATGTGTTGAACACTGAGTGGCATTGCATACATTTCTGGGAAACCACTTCATGCTTTGAGGGCACCCGATAACCCAAAAATTGCTTTGCCACCTGATAACGTGAAACCGCAGAAACTCTGCACATGTTGCCATCCAATCATTTGAGCCACCTGTAAGGATAGATTAACACAAAATTCTAGCTGCCCGCTCGCTAACCGAGCTCCCAGCAACACCAATGAGCTGGTTATCTATGGTGTTTCTTTGCGAGACCCAAGTATGCCCAATCTCAGGTTTATTTTCTATCAAACCCCTGTCATCCATTGAAGAAAGGTTAACTTTTAGACACCCTGCCTATGTTGATATTGCTCCTTGTCTATTTGGGCTAGAGTGTAACATCCCTCCCGCAGTTGACCTGCAGGTACCAACTCCCACAAGCAACACCTGTTGTCTCTTTTGCATCTCACCCCTTCATTGGCTAGCTAGTCCGCTACTTTGTTGGCATCTTTGAGCACATGAACAAAACTAAGAGTTCTTATAATTCTTAGGTGTGATTGAATTCGTTGATAGACCTGCAAAAGTATCCAGTGTCTCGAGACTTTGTCTGGTGCAGTACCTGAGCCTAGCTGCTTGACCGAATTAATGATTAATTCCGAGTCAGGCTCGATGATAGTTTATGTAAATTGTACTTTATCAGAATTCAAGCATTGCTCCATGGCCACGAGTTCATCCATATTGTTGGTGGTCCTCCCCAGGTGACTGTGAAATATGACTTTAATGTTGCCCTCTTCATCTCTGATGACTCCTCCTTAACCACCATCCCCAGGGTTACCTTTTGAGGCACCATCTATATTGAATTTTAAAAATCCACGTGGAGGGGGTTGCCAGAAATCCTTTCCTTCTTAAATGTGCTTTGCTACCTTATTTAAGCCCTTAGGAACGTGTGACTATAGCCCCAACAGTTCCAGAATTTGAGCATATCAATGACCCGAGGGATTTTTAGGAGCATGTTTCCAAAGGGCATTTACAGTTTCTTTGATTTGTTTTAGGATTTGTGCTATGATGCTTTGAGCTAAGCCAAATTTGTCTTTGAAGATCCTATTGTTGCATTCTTTCCAGACATTCCAGATCAAGAATTTTGGAATCAGAGCCCATGTTGTATTTACTGTCTCATTGTCCGAGAAGTCCTTCCTCCAGTTCTTCAAAGTACCATTGATGTCATTTTCATTCCTGTCTGTCTGCTTGAAGATATCTACTACCCAATTCCATAAGATTGAGGTGAAGGAGCAGAGGTTGAGAAGATGATTCATAGTTTCTTTCTACATGCCACATAATTGGCATCTTGATGGACCAACAAAACCTCTCTTTCTTAGATTCTCCCAAGTTAGAATCTTTTCGTGTTGAACCAACCACCTGAACAGTTTGATCTTCATCCAGTGTGCGTTGTTCCATTGGTCTTTCCAAGTCTTGTCAGGGCTTGGGAAGTTAAGTCTCGTGGCTATTCTTTTGGCTTCTTTGAAGTTGAAGATACTGTTGGCATTATGATGCATGTATTGTACTTGATGGCAACCCACTCATAGAAGAACATCTCACATATATATAATCAGATGAATATACAAGAAGAGATACCAGATGTGATAGAATACTTACAGTACAAAGGAATCAGATGATGAGTCTACGTGTGACAAGTTAGCTTTGCCATCAAGTCCAAAGGGGGAGATTGTTGGCATTATGAGACAAGTGTTGTCCTTGATGGCAACTCATACAGGTGACAGATCTTAGTGCAACAGGCCAGTAGCAAAGATTGATGATCAGCCTCTCAGAATGGAAGAAAATAAGAGGATCGCAGGTACACGGTTCAAAAGGTGCGGACCCGCAGGTACGCAGTTCAAGAACCGCGGTCATGTCCGCAGGTTGTCCGAACAGAAGGTGCGGACCCCAGTGCACACACTTCCATGCAGAGAAAAGAGCACGCACGTGGGAATCCTATGGTGATCCATGGTATCTAGTCCGTGGTATGGTGATCCTATGGTTTTGGTCCATGGTTTTGCGTCTAAATTATTGATCCCAAGTATTGGGTTCATGGTATTATGTTATTATGGTTTTGGACCATGGTATTGTGAAAATATTGCCTATAAAAAGGAAAGGAGATCATTTGGAATAAAGTACTTTTGGGTTGAATATCTTAAGGTGAGCTAGATCTGAAATACTTGTGATCGGTTGGTGAGAGATTGCTAGATCTGAATGATAGCTAGATCTCAGTGATAGCTAGATCTGAATATCTTCATGGCGCATGATCGGATCTGTAGATCTGACAGTCTGGGGTATGCCTGAACACTGAAAAACTATCTATACCCGGAGGACCGCAGGTGCGACGCGGTGTAGGTGCGCATACCCGCAGAGAAGAAGTGAGCGCAGATGCGTATGTAGCCACAGGACCGCAGGTGTAACACGGTGAAGACGCGGATACCTGCGGAACAGAATAAAGGCGCAGTGTGGATACCCGCGAAGAAGAAGTGCGCACAGGTGCGGATACCCGCAGAGCAGCAGAAGGCGTAAGTGCGGATAGCCGCAGATGTCCAGTGGTGAAGTTGCGGACCCTGCTTGAAATTTGATTTAACTACCATTTGATTATTCTGCAGGGTTCTGGGTGCATAATTGATGTCTGGTTACTGATATTGAGTTCTGATAACAGCATGATTATGGTTGAATGGATCAAGCTCTTAATGAATTATCTTTATGTGATCGGATGTACTAGATCTAGTTGATATCTCACATATTATCTTGGTGTTTGGCAGATTCAAAAGATTGATCGATTATGTGCTTCAATGAGGTTAATGGGTCCAGTTTGAAAATTAGTGAAATGTGGTCCTTAAAGAAGTAAAAGAGAAAAAGGGGGTTGTAGCTCCCTTCCAGGAGAAACTGGAAAACGAGAGAGAGTTGTAGCTCTCTGCAGGTAGAAGCCTGCGTACTGGTATAAGACTGCACCAGTACAGAAATATTGTAAAAGGATTTTCTTATTAAGAAGAAGATTGAGATGACTTGCAGCAGGTGGTTTTCACCCACATTGGGTTTCCACCTTATATCATGGTGTTCATGTGTGTGACTTATGTGTGATGATCTGTTCTATTTTATTGCATCTGTTTACTGTTAATATGGTTGATATGTTATAAAGCACTCATTAATGATCATCTAACTGAATCATCAGAAGTTGTGGAAGTAGCATATATGAATCTGAATATGGAAATGGAAAAGTTTTATTGATGTGATAATACTGATTCACCCCCCCCCCTCTCAGTATTATTTCCAACAATTGGTATCGGAGCAGGTCCTTTGGTAGAAGCTTGATCCCTTGAAGGAGATTCGTGGAACAATGGGAAAGAAGCTTAAGAAGAAGAAGACATCTCAGAAGAACTATGACAGTGGGAGAATCGATTGGGGATTAGGCATAAGAAGCTCTTCAGATTCAAAATCAGATGAAGATGAACTATCAGGTATGAATTTGCTATCCTCTGATGTTCCAACTATCTTTCCATATGGAAGAGATGAAAGTGATAGCGAAAGAATTGAACTTGCTCTTATGGGTGAACAAGGAAGATATCAAATAGACGCAGAATTTAAAAGGCTGACAGAAAAAATTAGAGATCAACAAGATCTATTGAACAAAAGGGAATCTGACTCCAAAGAAGAAGCTACCAAACTGAAAGCCAATCTAGAGTTATTCAAGGCCAAATATCTAAAGTTGCTAAAAGACCAACAAGAGGAAGAAAGCAAGATAAGGAAGTTTTTCAGGGACAAAAGTCAAAAGTTGCATGATGAAGTCACGTCTCTAAGAAAAGAAGTCAATGAAAAGAACACAACAATCAAGAATCTCAGAGATAGATCCAGTGATTATGAAAGTCTTGAAGCTACGACCCTCTAACTAAAAGAAGAACTTGAAGAAGCCAAGAAGCAGAATAAAGATCTACTCCAAGCTATTGAAAAACAGGAAAACGAAGTCATCAGTTTAAAAGCACAGCTGGAATGTGTCTCCAGAGTTCGTCAAATGTTGTAGGATGTGAATGAAGAACAAGAAAAGGAGATTCTCAATCTAAGACGTCAATTAGAAGAAGAAAGAAATGCTGAAGAGAACGTGAAGAAGCAGTATCTTGAAAAGGAAGAGCAACATCAAGTTGAGGTAAATATCTTGAAAGGTAAATTAGAAGAAAAGGATAAACTACTACGATTTCAAGATAGTACTAAAGTCTTAGATGATATTCTTAGTAGTCAAAGGTCTCCTGCTATCAAGACTGGTCTTGGTTTTCATGAATCTGTTAAAGGTGAATCTAGTTCACAAGGTGAAGCAAGGAACTCTAAAGAGAAATCTAAAATGATCAACAAGGAGATAAGAGGTAAACCCCATCAACAATCAAGGAAAAAGATTTTTCAAAGAAAATATTTTACTCCTAAATATGGAAGTAATAGTCAACAGTTTACTCCTATGAATAATGTTGAATGTTATGTATGTCATAATCTTGGACATGTTTCAGCTAGATGTAGAAGAAGAAGGGTTCAAGACCATCATGCAGAAAGATCATCACATTCAAAGTACTTTAATGGATATTGTTTTGCTTGCAATATGTATGGTCACAAAGCTGCTAATTGCTACAGGAGGAATATGAAACATGTAAGATGTTATGCATGTAACAAGCTTGGACATATAGCAAAGGATTGCAGGAAAAAAGTTCATGATAAGAAGAAATCATCAACATGCTTGAAGGTATGGAAGAAGAAGGAAGTTTAGTCAGAAAGATGTGGCACAACATAGGATACTCAGCACAGCACAGACATAACAGACTCAAGGGGAGCTGAAAGTGTACAACTTCAGTGTCCTAAATCACATACGCAAGTTTCATAAAGGGAAGTCGCGTATATACGCGATTCATACACTGCAAAGTCGCGTATATGTCAGTCTGAGGAAAAGCAGTAGGGATAGGCTCAGGAAAAGGGTCCAATATGTTTCAGTCCATTATTTGCTGTCAGTCAATAGTTACAGTCTACTGAGGATGTGTGGAAATGTCTTGTTACTTGTAAGATGTTTAGAAGTGTTTTGATCCTAACTTGATGATGATGATGTCTTGATGCTTATTCCTGATATATGCATGATCAGATCTAACAGTAAACAGATGGCACAGGTTGAGGGGGAGAATATGCCTTTAATAATGCATTGTTGGCATTATGGTTAATAATTCTTGGTGGTGATGCTTATATGGCTAAAATAATGCATCTTGCTATGATGTGGTTATGAGTTGTCCATGATAAAATCTCATATGACTCTTGGGGTTACATAGTTGATGTTTAGATCATATTTGTGGATTGATGGTGCATATATGATGCTTACATGGTGATCTTCATAAGAATAAGGAGAAGTACAAAGCTTGAATACACAATATCATTACTTGATGATGAGTCTCTCATATGTTGC
>APFE031754569.1:20124-38407 GCA_000404065.3 Pinus taeda
TCTTTGGCTTCTTTGAGGTTGAAGATACCCTCGTTATTGCTACCCCATCTTAGCAGATCATTCGAGGTTGAGGTCAAAATTTGTCTCTTTTCCAGAATGGCTTCCAGACCTTTAGCTTGGGTCTTCAACGGGGTCTCATCACTATAATCTGGTAGCTTCCAAATTCTCCATTTACCATTGTTCCTTGCCTAATCCCAATAGTCACTTAATTTTTTTAGTCCTTTGTTGATGGTGTCATTCTGGATGATATCTAGTTCCTCTCTACCCAGGTTATTTTCCTGCTACCAGTTGTCCTCCCAATACTAGGCAAGATTTCCATTTCTGATCTCCTAGAAACTGTGTTTCTAAACTAAAGCTCTGTTCTCCCAAGCCTTGTTCCAAATATGAGAACCTCTGATGTGTCCTGTCATTCTTATGTGGTCCATTTCTTTCCAATCCATAGCATATTTTTTTTTCCAGAGTTTAGCCCAGGGGTTTCTTATTTCCTTTAGCCATCTCCACCAAAGTTTTGCCCCCAAAACTTTGCTTAGAGTATTCAAGTCTTGGAGACCCAAACCACCATGGGATTTGGGTTTGCAGAGCTTTTCCCAAGCTACCAGAGCCCATTTATTTTTCTCTTCCCCTTTTCCCCAAAGAAAATCCCTTTGAATATTCCTAATTTGTTGTAAGACTCCTATTGGTTCCGGAAGGGTTGATAACATGTAGATTGGGATGGTTTGAAGTACTGCCTTAGTGAGGACTAGCTTCCTTGCTAAATTCAAGGATCTTCTTGTCCACTTACTGACTTTGTCCTTCAATTGGTTCGTTACAGACTCCCAAATGTCCTTTCTTGGCAGTTTGTCTGTGAGGGGTATTACCAGATATTTTGAAGATAGAAGCTCCCTTTGAAATGCTAGGATTCTGGAGAGATTTATTTGAACTGAAATATTGGTATTGAAAAAGAAAAATTTAGAATTTCTGAGCCTTACCTCAGTACCAGCAGCCAGTGCAAACTCATTCAGGATTTGTTTGAAATCTTTGGCTTCCTTGACTGTGGGAGTGCCCTACAGCATAGTTTCGTCCACAAATTGTTGATGGGTCAGAGTATCCCCATTCTGAGTGAGTCTAAGTCCCTATATTCTTCCTTCCTCCTTGGCTAAAGTGATTGCTCTGCCCAATCCTTCCATCATGAGAATGAAGAGGAAAGGGGAGAGAGGATCACCTTGCCTGAGACCTCTCGATGGCCTGAAGGTTCTGGAAGGAGAGCCATTAAGAATAATAGAACAACTGGTAATGGTAAAAAGAGCCATGACCCATCTTATCCAGTTGTAGTCAAAGCCATATGCTTTAAGTACTTCCCTGATGTAAGACCAACTTAGTTTATCATAAGCTTTCGCTATGTCCAGCTATATTATCATGCCTGCTTGCTTATTGGTCTTGAGGGAATGCACCACTTCATGAGCTTGAATGATATTTTTGAGAATTTTCCTTCCTTCCACATATCCAGTCTATTCCTCCGACACAAGTGTTGGAAGAAGGGGTTTGAGTCTGTTGGAAATTACTTTGGAGATGATTTTTTACACCATGCTACATAAAGCTATGGGTTTGAATCTATCTGGAGTAACATCTTTTTCCTATTTAGGGATTAAGGCAATAAAGGATTCATTAAGCTCTCTCAGAACAGTTTTAGATTTTCTCGAGTCCTCCACAACATCCAAAATGTCATGTTTGATTATTTCCTAGCATGTTTTGAAGAAGTCAACATTGAAACCATCTGGGCCCGGAGCTTTCCCATTATTCATCTCATTGATTACTTGATTGACCTCTCCCTTTGTCACTAGCCTATTGAGATTATAATTGTCTTCCTTGGTTACCAATTTTGGAATATGCTGAGTAAACCTTTTAGTGAATTGAGATCTGTCAGCCATGGTCTCCTCTGCAATACTTTGAAAATGTTGAACCAGTACAACTTCCATTTCCTCATGAGTATCTTGTTCTATCCTTTGGGGATCTGTAAATTTTGTGATCTTGTTATGAGCCCTGTGTGCCATGGTAGACTTGTGGAAGAACCTAGTGTTTCTCTCCCCTTCCTTAATCCATTGCACTCTAGATTTTTGTCTCCAGAATATTTCCTCCTGCTGGCATCTGTTATCCCATTCTTGTTGAAGTGAGTTCACTTGCATTTTCCTTTCCTCTGTGAAGCCTTCTGTGATGCGAATTTGGTTAATTTCCTGTAATTTCTTTTCCACCTCTCATTTGGCTTTAAAGATGTTGCCAAACTCTTTTTTGTTCCATTCTTTAAGCTTTCTCTTGATGTGTTTGAGTCTATGATGCAGGAGGAACATTTTTGTACCTTGGATGGGTATTTCTTCAGTCCACCAGTTTCAAATGCTAGTGATGAAATCAGGGTGAGTGAGCCAGACATTTTCAAACCTGAAGGGTCTATTCCTCAGGGTTCCAATAAGGGAAGCTTCCAGTTGGATGGGCTAGTGGTCCGAGCCTCCAAAAGGGAGTATGAAAGTTGTCATGATACGACCGGTGAGAAGGAGATCCTCCAAGATTATGAATCTGTCTAATCTTGAGGCTACTTGGGTAGTTCCTCCTCTTTTGTTGTTCCATGTCAAAATTTCATTTATTGTATCCATATCCACCAATCTCATATTGTTAAGGAAGTTTTGGAAGGCTATTGAGTCTCTACCAAGTGTTTTGGTTCCTCCTTTTTTCTCTGTGAGAGATTTGATCATATTGAAGTCCCCCCCAAGAATCCTGGGCATTGCAGGGTGACTTTCTCTCAATTCCTCCAAAGAGGTGAGGAACTTGAGTTTATCTTCCAGTAGTTGAGGACCATAGACATTAATGATCATGTAACAATCCTTGTCCCGCACAGGTTGGATAACCAATGAAAGGTGGTTTATGGATGCCTCAGCATCCAGGATCCCAAATTTTTTAGGATTCCATAGAGTGAGAATCCTCCAACTGATTTATACTCTTTGACTTATAGATAATCGTGTTTAATTAGCAATTTTCTATGCTTATCTCTAATTTTATCTACTAAGCATTTTGTTTCTTGTGTAAACACCGTATCTGGTTTTTCTTCTTTTATTCTGTTACTGAGATTTCTTTGTTTTATTTTACTCCCTCGTCCTCTAATGTTCTAGGTTGTAAGCTTCATAATGATGGGTTTGTAAAGGAGTAACTGGTGAGATCTTTCATCTTACATGAATTAATCACGAGTTTTCCACACTTTGTCAGCAGTTCATTCTGTCTCTTCCTTCCTCTTTTCTTGCCTGGGTTTTTATTGGAGTGTCCTGATGTTATCCCCATTGATTTAACCCCTTTGTTCTCCTGGTTGTCATGGCTCCTTTTGACTCCTACAACCTTTGTGTGAGACCTATTGAGGAATATTTGTTGTACTCTATTAAACTCCTCTTGTGGTAGAGAGTCAATATCTTTGTTGATTCCCTGCTCTAAAAACTTTTCCAGTTCAAGGTTCTCCCTCTCAAGGATCTCCTGTAGGTCTTGGTCCTCCGTACCTACTTCACTTGGGATCATCTCAAGGTCCCTTCCAAGTTCCATAGTGCTTGGTGGGTCCCCCTTTTGTTCATTGTGTTCCTGTATGATTTCCATGTTGTCCTCTTTTTCCTTCTCTCTTTGATAGACCTTTGGGCTCTTGTGCATCCCATTTTCTTCTCCTTCTTCTTCTAAAATTTCAAAACTGTTGTGACTTGGTAACTTGCTTTCACTAGGTTTCTTCAGAGACTTTTTTCTCCCTCCTTTCCCTCTGCCTCCCATTTTGGTGAAACCTTCAGGGTCTTTTCCTTTGTTGGCTTTTGGGTGTTCCTCCTTTTTGTTTAGTGGGCAATCTCTGAAGAGGTGACCATGTTCATGACATTTACAACATCTAAATGGGATGTGTTCATAGTCAACTGCTTGTACCCATTCCTCATCATAAACTTCTAGGATGACTTCATCCGAGAGTGCTCCTGATAAGTCCATCTCTACACATATGTGAACAAAGGAGGTATATTTCCCTCATAGAGTTGTCTCTGATATCTTTATAAAATGCCCTAATTTGTTACTTATAACTTTTAAAGATTTCGGCATCCAATAATCTAAAGGTAAGGAGTATAATCTAATCCATGCAGGGACTGATGTGAATGTTTCTCGCTCTGGAACAAAGTTCATCACCCAAGGTTGCATGTAAAGGCTTGCAACGGCATAGAAGTAGGGTCCTCCTTCGAAAACTCTGTCTTTGTCCTCTAGGTTAGTGAAAACCACTATGAAGAAACCCTTGGAGCCAAGATGTAGATTTATTTCTCCCTTCAGTTTCCAATTTTTTCTTATCCATGTGTTCAGCACTTTCTCCATGGGCCATATGCCCATGAACTTACAAATGATCGCATAAGTTGCCATGTGATCTCTGTGCACCTGTAGTGCAGGATCATTTAAGACCACCCAGGGTTTAATATTGGCCTTGGGCTTGCAGGGTCCTATCACAGACATTTTCTTAGTTCTCTGACTGTTGTCACTAAGATTCGTTTCCCTCATAGTTTCCTTGTGGGTCCCTTCCATTTCATGGGAATTGCTGCTGCCGGGCTTGTGAGTGCCCGTTGTCTTAGTCTCTGTCTCTGTTGTTTTCCGAAAATTGTTCAGACTTGCCTCTTTGCTTCTATTTGAAACCACGTTACTGTAGGAGGGAGTGGAGCTCCCTCCTCCAAGCCCCTCCATTGTTTACCAGCTCATTCCTCTCACCTCCTGTTCAAAACCGTAGTGCTTCAGAGCTCCCAGCCAACTCTAACACTTTCACCTCTAGCCCTCTAAGGGAATTTTTAAAGAATCTTGTTGATGCCCTGGCTCAGGGTTCTGCACCCTCTACCTTCTCAATGTTCCATCATCTGGCCTCTACCACCATTGGTTCATCGACCGAAAATTTTGATTTTAAATAAACTTTGTTGGGTGGAGCCACCAAGGTATGAATCTATGGCTAGTTAATGGCAGCGCTGACTAGGTGGGAGGAGGTCCCAATTTCGAACCCCGTGCCTCCCATAATAGTCAACTTTTTATGGTAACAAATGGTTTGCGGTTTCCTCTGACGTGGAGTTTTGTCCTATACACGGTAATGGTTATGTGTGTATTGACGGTTTGACTGGTGGGCGGGTCCGTCGGGGGTGGCACGCCCTACCCACCACCCTTTTAATATGGTATAACATGGTGTGTGGCGGGCGTCGCAATCCGCCACCCCAATTTTTATTTTTGTTATGTTATATATAATATAATGAATGAGGGTGGTGGGGATGGCAGTCTACTACCCCTATTTTAATATTTTTTTGTTTTATTATAACCACATGGTCATTTTTAATCTGCCCAAAAATAAGGGTTACTTGATGTTTTAAGTATTCGAAAAAATCATCGATTCGATGATTGAATTCCATGCACCAGGTCTCTGCCAATTTTTTTCCTCCTCAAGCCTACCACTTGGCCAAGTTTGACCAAAACTTTGACCAGCGATAACTTGACCATATGAACTTGTATTTGAGTTCCATTCACACCATTGGAATAAGGGATAAAATTACTATGATCTTGTCATAGTTTCACTTCCATATGATGACTCTGGTTTTTGAGTTATTTTCAAGGCCACTTGTATTTATGGATCCTCCCGGATCAAGCAATATGGCAGCCTTTCACTGGGCCACGTGGCGGCCTATGGTTGGCCCAACAATAATCACCACAACCAATCACACTTCGCCACTTGTTCTATCCTGATTGGTCCTCTAACAACCATATTTCCCAGTCAGCCTATTGAGGTTAGTGCCACATCATCATATGCCCTGTGCAGTCAATCCTGCAAGTAGAATTTTTAGTTGTTTTTCAAAAACTTCGAAACGTAATAACTTTCTCATACAGTGTTGGATTGAGGTGATTCAAGCATCGTTGAAATAATAATTAAGAGATTTATGATTTGGTGCTGGTATTAATATATTTTGAGCACTTTTATTTTTAAGCATATTTTTGATCTCCTAGATCATTCCTCCCACTAGAAGCTTTGGACCACCAAAAGTCTATTTTCACTCAAAAAGTAAGTGAGGGTATAACTCCCTCACTTTCTTGATCTCAATCCACCTTGATTTACTTGGATTGGTACCTTTGAGACCCACTCGAACATACTCGACATTGCCTTTTCGTGAAGTTTTGATTTTCCAGTCAAGAATTGAGTCTTCCTGCAACTCATTTAAATATTTAGGAGAAAAATATTCTATAGATGGAATCTGGACATTCCCTTCATGACCATCAATCATTAGAGGCTCATACAATCTCAAGTTTTCCACATTCACAACATAATAAATGATGCAGGAGCATCCAGCTCACCATGACCGGGTGAAGTCTCGGCCAGGTTGGAAAAGTTGTTTGAAGTATTTGGATTGTTTTTTTATTATTATTAGTTTATCAGGTCATGAGATAGGATTTTATTTTATATTACTTTTAGTTGCTATGTTAGTCAAATTCAAATGGTCAGTTAGAGTTGTTATGGTCCAACAGTAATAAACAGTAGTTTAAAAACTGATCTGTCAACTTAAAGAAGAAAAGACAAAATTGTCTAAATGAAGATCTTGTAATGACAACCGAACTGTAGTTACACAACCATATCATTTCTGTTCAACTGAAAACAATTGCAGTTTCAATTAATTGTAAACCAACGATGTATAAATATTGTAATGTAAAACAAGGAAAAGGTTCAGTAATTTCATAATAAGGAAATAAAACAGAGACAGATCCTATTTCTAACTGTCCATCTATATCATTGCCTATTTATTGTATTACTGTATTTTTCATTTATCGAATTGTTAAGAACAGTGTTAGCAGACAGAGGATGACCACTGTAAGGTCGTGTTTCATTGTGTTCCCAACAGCAAACAACATCAAATTCATGCATACGTCCGAAATCAGAGCAAAGAACATATGAATCAAGCCACAACAAGAACAGTGAAGCACAACAAGACGACTGAGAGAATAAAGAATCGGAAACAGAGTGCCGACGGAAACAAACTATTGCAGAGGTACTTTCAAATGAATCCTCGCATTTTCATAAGTAAATAGAGATATTAAAATTATGTCCACATTTCTATTAACTGAGAAATATAGATGTGTTACATGCGTTTATCAATAAAAACAAGTGCCGCGTCCACAGAGTGGACAAACCCTAGCCTAGGGTTTGGTAATAGTGACTACCCATAATTCAAATGAACAATCAACTAGAACAGGAACTACAACCAGACTGAAGCTACATCTTCGAAAGGGATTTAGACTACACATGAAGGCAAAACAACGAGCTATGAACCTAACAAGAAATTAAAAACCCTAACAGTACATTGACGGGCTTTAAGAGCCAGAGTCTACCGGCAGAGAGTTGCTACGTTTGGGAGACCGAACTCATAAGGAATCTGCGTACCAAGGTTGAGCCATTGACTTGCACATACAAACAGGGCTCAGTCAATACATCTGTATAGTGAGACCTGAAAATCAAAGCAAAGCAGTAACAGAAGGGTTATACAAATTACCTGAGTGTGACCGGACCAAGGAGTTCGTGGAACAAAGCCACTACGAACCGAAAGAGCCTGAGACAGAAGGAGCATGCCTAGTGAGTGTCTACACCAGAAGAAGGTCGGACTGAATCAAGGAGCGGACCATTTACCTGTTTGCAGCCATGGAAGTCCATTACCCTGTTCCCTGAGTTCAAAGGCACCAACAATTAAACCATTTTACAAACCGAGTAGAGACTAGAAGCAATAAGAACAATAGCAAGGGGAAATTACCGGACGAGAGACCAGATTCCAAAAACCAAATGACAGAACGAGACCGAGGAACTTACTTTCTGGAAAGAGTTCGAGCAAGCGCACCTCCAGAGCCCAGGCAGATTCGTGCCACAGGAAGAGTCTACAGAAAACCACATAACGAAGCTTGGAAGGTCCGCATTCATTTCCAACCATACCCAAAGAGAAACCAGAGACCGCCATATATGCCTGAGGCAAAGCCATACAGAGTAGCAACCAAACCCTCGCCGAACCGCACAGCAAAATAAAACAATCACAAATGACTAGACAAAGAGCAAACGGAGGGAACCAGGCCCGAGGATCGTAGTTGGGCATTGAATAATGCATTAAATCGTTCCCACTTTCCAACACAAAATATCTATTACCCACATTACATACAACCGCCAAAAACAACAAATGAACACGCCACATCATAAAGCCCGAAACCAAGTGTACAACCGAGACTACGTGGAAGTGTGGGCCAATGTGGGCTGGGTTACATTAGAGTGGTATCAGAGCAGTTATTTATGTTAGTTGGAGGAATGGAGAGATGAAGGCGGGGTCATGGCAGAGGTGCTCGAATATTGGCAGAGGAAGGATTGAGAGAGGAGATTAGAATTCTCGCTGCCCATTTGGAGGCAGTAGAGGCAGGAAGACGGAGAGAGATGGAAATAAGTGAAGATAGTGAAGAGGAAACTGAAGGAGCAGCAGATGGACCAGAAGGCGAGTCTGCAGAAGTGAGATTGTTGAGATCTGTTTTAGTAGCAATCAGTAAATCCAAGCTAGAACTCCCGACTTATGACGACAGCCTGTCTATCAAAGTTTTATTGGATTGGATCAGCGAGATGGATAAGTATTTCGAGTGTGAGGAAGTCAGCGAAGACTACAAAGTTAAGTTTGCTGCGATGAAATTGAAGGGACACGCAGCCCTATGGTGGGATAATGTCCAAAACAAGAGGAAAAGATTGAACAAGGCGCCAATTAAAACTTGGTCAAGGATGGTGGCCAAGTTAAAGGGAAGATTTCTGCCGAGAGACTATCAGATTGCACTACACAGGCAGGTGTAGAATTTGAAACAGAAAGGATTAACGGTAAGGGAGTACACGGAGGAGTTCTATCGAGTGAACTTGCGAGCCGGATATACAGAGGATACAGCGGAAAGAACAACCAGGTATGTTAATGGGTTAAGGTTAGATATTTTGGATGAAATTATCATTTTGTCTCCGAACAACACTGAGGAAGCGTATTAGAGTGCGATGAAAGCTGAAGAGAAAATTAACAGAAGGCAGAATGCCCGGAGAGGACGAGGAGCCGGCAGAGGAAAAGGCCAATCATATGGTAGGGACCAGACTGCCAGTAGTAACGAGGAAGGCAACAGTTCCAAAGCTTCTAGATCAGCAGACAAAGGTGATAGCGCGAGAGGCGATAGGTCATCCCAGCGAGGCAGGGGAAATGGCCGAGGAAGAGGGACTGGTTATCAGTGTTATAGGTGACATAAATGGGGACACCGATCATTTGAATGTCCAGAAGAAGATCAAGCTGGACAGTGGGGTGCATATGTGGCATAACCAGAGGAAGCAATGACACCTCCCTAAGAAGCAGAAAATGCTCCAGAGACAGGGGAAGCTCTGGTGCTGCATAAGGTGTTGTTAAAACCAGTCAAGGAGATCACCGAACATATGCAACAGAAGGCTTTGTTTAGAACAATTTGTAAGTCACGAGGTGAGTGTTGTAAGTTAATTATTGACAGCGGTAGTACTGATAATTTAGTGTCCACAGAAATGGTAGAAAAATTGGAGTTGAAAAGCTTGAAGCATCCCAACCCTTATAGAGTTTCATGGCTGCAAAAAGGCCATCAGTTGCTGGTGGATGAACAGTGTGAGGTGGAGTTTCAAATAGGCAGATATAAGGATAAAGTTGTTTGTGACATCATGCCGATGGATGTATGTCACATACTACTTGGCAGGCCTTGGCAGTACGACAGGAAAGTGGTACACGATGGATTAACGAACTGTTATAAATTTGTTAAGGATGGAATCAAGCATATGCTTGTGCCCATCAAGGAAGAAGGGATAGCAAAGATTAGTGAACCAAGAACATTGTTGGTCAGTGGAAAACAATTTCTAAAATGGGTTGAAGACAGTGAGATAGGTTATGCAATTGTAAAGAAAGCAAGGACAGTATTGTTGCATACAGAGGTATCAGATTTACCTATGGAAATCTAGCAAAAGTTGCAGGAATTTACGGACATAGTTGTAGATGACTTTCCAGACAAATTACCCCCCAAACAGAGCATAATTCATCATATTGACTTCATACTCGAAGCTAGTTTGCCGAACAAAGCGGCATACCGAATGAGCCCCAAGGACAATGAAGAAATTAGGAGGCAGGTGCAAGAACTGTTGGACAAGGGGTTGATAAGGGAAAGCTTAAGCCCTTGTGTTGTTCCAATGGTCCTCGCTCCCAAGAAGGTAGGAGAATGGCGGATGTGCACCGACTCAAGGCCATCAACAAAATCACCATCCGGTATAGGTTTCCACTACCACGGATGGATGATATGATGGATTGTTTAAGCAGGGCAGCTTATTTCTCTAAGATAGACTTGAAGAGCGGGTACCATCAGATTCAGATACGAGAGGGGGGCGAATGGAAGACAGCCTTTAAGACGAATGAGGGGCTGTACGAATGGTTGGTCATGCCATTTGGGCTGAGCAATGCACCTAGTACATTCATGAGGTTAATGAATGAGATGCTGAAGGAGTACATTGGGAAGTTTGTGATAGTATATTTGGATGACATACTTATTTTCAGCAGGACAAGGGAAGAACACCTTCAACATGTGCGTAAGGTGCTGGAGAAATTACAACAGAATAAACTGCTAATAAATTTGAAGAAATGTACTTTTCTGCAGAAGGAATTGATTTATTTGGGTTTTGTAATAGCAGAGAATGAACTGAAAATGGATCCAGAGAAGGTGGCAGCGATAATGAATTGTCCATCTCCGAAAAATTTATTTGAGGTACATAGATTTCACGGATTAGCGAGTTTTTATAGGAAATTCATAAAGAATTTCAGCGAAATTTGTGTGCCTATGTTGGACACCATTAAAAAGGCCAACTGACCTTTTCAATGGATAGAGGCAACAAAGAGAAGTTTCCAGTTGTTAAAGAGAAAGATCACTGAGAGGTCGATCCTGAGATTGTCGAATTTCAAGAAATTATTTCAGGTTCGCTGTGATGCTAGTGGGATAGCAATTGGAGCTGTCCTCAGCCAGGAGGATAAGCCTATAGTGTTTTTCAGTGAGAAGCTGATGAGAGTCGACAGAAATATTCATCGTATGATAAGGAGTTCTATGTTGTTATGCATGCATTAGAACACTGGAGGCATTATCTATTGGGAAATGAATTTGTGCTATTTTCAGATAATTCTGCACTACAGTATGTAATGCAGTAGCACAAGTTGAACAACAAACACGCCAAATGGATGGAGTATTTGCAGAGTTTCAATTTTGTATTGAAGCATATTAGTGGGCAGGAGAACAAGGTGGCAGATGCGCTGAGTAGGAAAGCTTTACTTCTGCTAGAAAGCATTGTGCGGGTTCTGGGTTTTGAGCATTTACAGGACTTATACCAGACTGATACAGATTTTAAGGAAGCCTATGAGGCATGTCAGAATCCATTAATGAGAGATAACAATCCTTGGTTGGACTACAATCTACAGGAGAAGTTGTTGTTTAAGGGAGGACAACTGTGCATACCTGATTGCTCAATGAGGGAGAATATTATTCGAGAGAAGCATAGTGGAGGTTTGTTCAGACATTTCGGCATGGACAAGACACTCGAGAAGCTCAGTCATTTATACTTTTGGCCAAAGATGCAGAGACATGTACAACGATTTGTGGCGAGATGCAAAGTGTGTCAGTTAGCAAAGGGTCACAGTCAAAACACAGGACTATATACACCGTTACCTGTTCCAGGCAGACCATGGGACTCAGTCAACTTGGACTTCATCTTAGGTCTACCTAAGACACAGCAAGGATACGACTCGGTAATGGTAGTGGTGGACAGATTCTCAAAACTGGCACATTTTATTCCTTGCAGAAAAACCAATGATGCCACCCACGTGGCCCACTTGTTTTTCAATGAGATTGTTAGGTTACATGGATTTCCTAAATCTATCCTTTCGGATAGGAATGTGAAGTTCATGGGACACTTTTGGCATACCTTGTGGAAAAAAATGGACACACAGCTAAGCTACAATTTTGCATATCACCTGCAAACACACGGGCAAACAAAGGTTGTAAACAGGAATCTGGGAAACTTGTTATGAAGCTTGGTTGGAGAGAATTCGCGGATGTGGGATCGAGCACTTGCATAGGTAGAGTTCACTTACAACGACTCGCCTAACCACAACATAGGTTTCAGCCCATTTCAGATCCTGTACGACATGCATCCTCGCGGAGTGCATGAACTGCGGGACCTTGGACTGCAGGAAAGGTGAAGCGTAGATGGAGAATATTTCGCTAACGCGATGAGATATTTGCATGAACAGGTAAAAATTAAATTGCAAGACAACAGCTTAAAGTATAAACAACAAGCAGATTTGAAGAGAAGGGAAGTACAATTTGACGTGGGGGATGAAGTCCTCGCGCATTTGCGCAAAGAACACTTCCGTAAAGGTACGTACAATAAACTGAAGTATAAAAAGATAGGACCTTGCAAAGTCCTTCGGAAATTTTTTGCGAATGCCTACGAGATACAGTTTCCACCTGGAATAGGCACTTCACCTATCTTTAACGTAGCATACCTGTTCCCCTATACAGCTGACCCAGAGGAGAAGGGAGAAGATGGAACCATGCGACCTACACAGAATACCCAGGATGAAGGAGAAGCTTAGAAGAGACAGATGCCTTACATTCAACCTCCCGAGATCGAAAGCATTCTCGACACTCAGGTGGTTAAACGAGCTCAGCGGAAGGAGTATGTGCAATACCTGGTCAAGTGGAAGAATCGTCCTATTGAGGACAGTTCATGGATTGATGCCAGGCAAATTGAACAGACAGGGTCTTCAGTCGAGAAGCTCATGGACCGGAGCCATGATTTCTTTTTGCCCCAGGAGCCTGATGCAGGAGCATCCAACTCACCATGACCGGGTGACATCTCGGCCAGGTTGGAAAAGTTTTTTGAAGTTTTTGGATTGTTTTTTTTATTATTAGTTTATCAGGTCATGAGATAGGATTTTATTTTACTTTTACTTTTAGTTTATATGTTAGTCAAAGTCAAATGTTCGGTTAGGGTTGTTATGGTACAACAGTAATAAACAGTAGTTTAAAAATTGATCTGTCAACTTAAATAAGAAAAGACAAAATGGTCTAAATGAAGATCTTGTAATGACAACCGAACTATAGTTACACAACCACATCATTTATGTTCAACTAAAAACAATTGCAGTTTCAATTAATTGTAAACCAACGATGTATAAATATTGCAATGTAAAACAGGGAAAAGGTTCAGAAATTTCATAATAAAGAAATAAAATAGAGACAGATCCTATTTCTAACTGTCCATCTGTATCATTGCCTATTTACTGTATTACTGTATTTTTCATTTATCAAATTGTTAAGAACAGTGTTAGCAGATAAAGGACGACCACTGTAAGGTCGTGTTTCATTGTGTTCCCAACAGCAAACAACATCAAATCCATGCGTACGTCCAAAATCAGAGCAAAGAACAATCGAGCCATAACTAGAATAGTGAAGCACAACAAGATAACTGAGAGAATAAAGAATTGGAAACAGAGTGCCGACGGAAACAAACTATTGCAGAGGTACTTTCAAACGAATCCTCACATTTTCATAAGTAAACAGAGATAGTAAAATTATGTCCACATTGCTATTGACCGAGAAATATAGATGTGTTACATGCGTTTATAAATAAAAACAAGTGCCGCATCCACAGAGTGGACAAACCCTAGCCTAGGGTTTGGTAACAGTGACTACCCATAATTCAAACGAACAGTCAACCAGAATAGGAACTACAACCAGACTGAAGCTACATCTTCGAAAGGGATTTAGACTACACATGAAGGCAAAACAGCGAGCTATGAACCCAACAGGAAATTAAAAACCCTAACAGTACATTGACGGGCTTTAAGAGCCAGACTCTACCAGTAGAGAGTTGCTACGTTTGGGAGACCGAACTCACAAGAAATCTGCGTACCCAGGTCGAGCCATTAACCTCACATACAAACAGGGCTCAATCGATACATTTGTATAGTGAGACCTGGAAATCAAAGCAAAGCAGTAATAGAAGGGTTATACAAATTACCTGAGTGTGACCGGACCAAGGAGTTCGTGGAACAGAGCCACTGACGAACCGAAAGAGCCTAACACAGAAGGAGTAGGCTTGGTCAGTGTCTATGCCAGAAGAAGGTCGGATTGAATCAAGGAGAGGACCATTTACCTGTTTGCAGCTGCAGAAGTCCATTACCCTATTACCTGAGTTCAAAGGCACCAACAGTTAAACCATTTTACAAACCGAGTAGACTAGAAGCAATAAGAACAATAGCAAGGGGAAATTATTAGACGAGAGACCAGATTCCAAAAGCCAAATGACGGAACGAGACCGAGGAACTTACTTTCTAGAAAGAGTTCGAGCAAGCGCACCTCCAGAGCCCAGGAAGATTCGTGCCATAAGAGAAGTCTATAGACAACCACATAACCAAGCTCGGAAGGTCGGCATTCATTTGCAACCATACCCAAAGAGAAGCCAGAGACCGCCATATGCGCATGAGGCCAATCCATACAGAGTAGCAACCAAACCCTCACCGAACCACACAACAGAATAGAACAATCGCGAATGACCAGACAACAAAGGCATTTTGGGAAAAGAGCAAACAAAGGGAAGCAGGCCCGAGGATTGTAGTTGGGCATTGAATAATGCATTAAATCGTTCCCACTTTCCAACACAAAATATCTATTATCCACATTACATACAACCGCCAGAAACAACAAACGAACATGCCACGTCATAAAGCCCGAAACCAAGTGTACAGCCGAGACTACGTGGAAGTGTGGGCCAGTGTGGGCTGGGTTACATCAATAAATTTTCATATAAGATGGCAAATCTAATCGGAAAGCATTGTTACCAATATTCTCCAAAATTTTGAAAGAACCATATCTAATTGGCTTGATATTTTTACCTTCACCTTGAAGCATTTCCTTGTTGATATACAACCAAAATTTATCTCCCACTTGAAAATCATGATCAACCCGATGCTTTTCATCTCTTGCTTTGTACTTGGCTTTTCTTTTCTCTAGCTCCTCTTGTACTGTTTGATGCACTAGCTGAATTTGTTCAATGAAATGCTTGGATATGTCCACATCACTATTTCCATCTACTGCAATATCTTTACCAAAGATGAAATCCAAAGGAGATGCTGGAAAATAACTCAAACAAGCTTCAAATGGAGATACTTGCATAGATGAATGCTTGGTGCAATTGTAAGCACGTTGGAAGTAATGCAAATGCTCATCCCAAAGTTTAGAATGCTTACCCCAATATCTTTGAAGGGGATGCACTATTTTTATGATCATTACTTTTGTCTAGTCGTCGATTTGCGGATGAAATGTGGTGCTCTTCTTCAACTTTATGTCCATGTGTTCACATAAACTTGAACAAAACCTCCCGAAAAATCAAGAATCTCGATCAGAAATATTAGAAGTGGGTAACCCAAAGTGAACCCATACATTTAGGAAGAAAAAAGTTACGGTTTTTTCAGCTGTAACATGTTTCTTACGTGGCATCAACACACACATTTTGTTGAAACGATCCACAACAACATATAGATAATCATGACCCTTCCTACACATTGGTAGCCCCCCTACAAAATCCATATAAATACTTTCCCAAGGACAAGAAGGAATAGGTAGTCGAGTGTAGAAAATTAATTTCCTATTGTTAGTCTTGTTAGTATCACAGGGGGAACATCTCCTTACATACCTTGAAATAGTTTCATTCATGTGAGGCCAATAAAAATACCTTTGAATTTGAGCAACTGTTTTTCCTACACCGAAGTGACTAGCAATAAGAGAAGTGTGGGCTTCCCTTATGACATTGAATTTTTCACCCTGTGGAACACATAACCTACCAAGATGATACAACAACTTGTTATGAACATGGTAATCCATCTTTTTGACTTGATTTCCTTGACTCAAAGTTGCATAGATATATTTAAAATATTCATCTTGAGAATACTCCTCAATATAACTTTCATGCATGATTGAGTTATGGTTAAGAATGAAAGATGCATTAACAATAGGCCTTGATAACATATCGACAAATTTGTTGTATATACCTTTCTTGTACCTAATTACCAAATGAAATTGTTGTATAAATCCCATCCACCTAAAATGTCTAGCTCGTTGTAGCCTGGTTTATGATTATAAATATTGCAAAGGTTAATGGTCAGTATCACTTATTTACCCATTAAATAATGCTTCCATTTCTTCACGATTTATACCAAAGCATACAACTATTTATCATAAGTTGGATAGTTAATTATTGCATTAGTAAATTTTTCAGACAGATAAAAAATAGGCATATCATGTTGCATCAAAAGTGATACAATATCATAATCACTTGCATCGGTTTGAATCTCAAATGGTTGCTTAAGATCTGGAAATGCTAGAACTAGTGTTGCACTGATTTTCTCTTTCAATGTGTCAAAGGATTTTTTGCTTGCCTCCCCACTAAAAGCCCTATTTCACACTTTTTACGACATGTAATGATGCTACAATGTGTGAGAAGTTAGAGATAAATTTTCTCCAATATTGGGATGCTCCCAAAAATCTCCTAGCTTCTATTACATTGCTGGGTTTAGGCCAATTCACAATAACATCAACTTTTGAGGGATCGATCTTCAATTCACCCCCTCCTACAATATGACCCAAATAAACCAAAGAGGTTTTCCTAAATTCACACTTAGACACCTTTAAATAAAACTTCTCTTTTTTTTGGACATCTAAAACTTGTTTCACATGCTTGACATGCTCTTCATGAGTCTTATTGAAAATTAGAGTATTGTATAAGTAGACTATGACATAAATCATCAAGGAATGGTCTCAACACATCATTCATAACTCTCATGAATTTTGGAGGTGCATTGCAAAGCCCAAATGACATAACTAACCATTCAAACAAACCTTATTTTGTATTGAAAGCATTTTCCCAAATATCATCTTCAACAATCCTTATCTGATGATAATTGCTTCTCAAATCTAACTTAGTAAAGTAAGCAAATTCCTTTAACTGATCTAGCAAAACATCAATGCGAGGAATATGATAGCAATTCTTTACTGTGATGGTGTTCAAAGCTCAAAAACACACACACATGTGCCATGCACCATCTTTCTTTGGAACCAAGACAATAGGGGACCCACAAGGAGATTTGTTAGGCCCGATGACCCCTTTATCAAGAAACTCTTGAATTTTCTTCTTGATTTCTGTATTCTCCAAAATTGACATTCTATACATGCCAATATTTGGAAGTGCTGCATACTGCTGCAAGTGAATCTTATGTTCGATTCCTCTTTTAGGAAGCAACCTTTCAAGTTCCTGAAACATCTTATCATAAGTGTTAACAACTTCAACCAATAAACTAAAGAACCCTAATATAAGGGCCGACACAGATTATTCTTTAATTATTCATTCTTTATCCCTCATCCCTCACAGAAATCTGGCGTTCTAAACACCATGGCTGTTAGGGCTTTCAGGATTTCTGACCCTGATCACCTGAAGGAGGAGATTGAACACTTAACCTCTATCTTCAAGAGCATTGGATACAAGGAGTGGAGCATCAAGAAAGCTATAAGAAGGGCTCAAGACAGGGCCCTCTCGAAGCGCACCCTCGAAGACAAAAAAGAAAAACAAGGGAGGGTTTACCTTCCATTCATCCAAGGGGTTACCGACAAGATCGCAAAAATATTAAAAAGGAGGAACATAGACACTCAATTTACAACATGTGGAACGATAAGGCAGATGATGAGGTCAGTTAAGGATAACATTGATCGTCAACAGCTCAAGGGAGTATACAAGATTGATTGCTCATGTGGGAGGAGTTATATTGGGGAAACAGGTCGATCTCTGAAAACCAGGCTTAAACGCGGCTGACATAAAGAATGAAAGATCTCGTACATCAGCCCTTGCAGAGCACTCATCCAAGACCAAACATCATATGTGTTTGGAAGACACCAGGGTAATTGCAAGGGAGGACAATTACCACAAAAGAAAAATCAGAGAAGCCATCGAAATTATGAAATTTCCGTAGAACCTCAACAGGGACAATGGTAGCGAAATCAGTGGAAACTGGTTCCCCCTGATTAGACAGATGAACCCCTCGAGACCCTTGGAAGCATGAAGATCAAAAAGACATTCCAGTCGGAAGGTTTGGTTTATTAATTAATTAATCAATTAATCAATACAAATTAATTAAATTTA